>JAYMTF010000326.1:0-39725 GCA_036897485.1 Pelargonium nanum
GGGATTAGTCTGAGTATGGTCAAATGGCTTAAAGATGCCTATTGCGAAAGTGCGAGCCTGCTCAGGAACTCCATGGTTTAAACCGGAAAAAAAAGTGATTTTTTTAATGTTATTTTATTTTGATGTATCATTGATTGCACTAACTCCTTGAATGTTGGGGGTTAAAATTTTATAAAGTCCCATTTAATTATTGAGGTATTTTTACTTTATTAAATATAGGAATAAGAATTAAAGAACCCTAATAAGTAATAATCAAGGACTAGGAGTGAGAGGACAACTTGTGCTTTAAAATAAAAATAAAGACCATCATTGAGAATCTGCTTTTGCTTTAATAAAAACTCATCACCATCATTAGAAGTAGCTTAAATAACAAAAGTTTAATGATGTAGCTTAAATAACAAAAGTTGAAAAAAAGATATATATGCACAAATCAATTAGAGCTAATTTGAGCACTTGAAGTAACTAAATAAATAAATGATTAGAGAACAAGATACTTTCATGAACAATATTTTGATGAATAAAAACAAATCAGTGTAGTTGGTGATGGAATATACCACCTTCAAGCAAATGAATCCTACAAGATTGCATCATGAAGTGAAAATGAATTTTTGTTTGTTGACTAAATGTGGTTAGGTGAGTGTCTATCATGTGTGGTGGTCATGTGATCATTATTTGGTTGGTGTGATCTTATTGTATATATTTTTTTTTGAGAAAAATATTGATTTAATTAATAATTAATGAGATATTACATATCGTAATAGAAACAAATATGACATAAAACCAGATATACTAACAAGAGTAAATTGTTTTTTAGATGTCAAATGTCCAACCTAACGTGCAAGTGTCATTGCTTCTTATAGGACAACAATAAAGATATCTACAACTAACTAATCGAGGTAGAATATTTGCATAAAGGACTCAAATACATTTTTCGTGTAAATTGAAACATGTCATGTATGAACAAATTGAGTGAGAGATAATAAAATATATATTTTAATGATGAATTCATGCCAATTTTCATTAATGTTACTCTCATAAATTATAACATACACTAACTAATGCTTAGAAAATGATAACTATCCCATAAAGTTTCCAAAATGATGAGTTCAAAAAATAGATGTGATAAGGCTTAAATTTCAAACTTGTTAATTTGACAAAAGGGGCAAAACCAATATATCAACTAATTCATATGAATTATTGGTTATTGGTAGGCAATGAGTAAACATCATTTGGGCATATATGTAACAAATGGTTGATAGAAACCTCATGCATTTGGTTTTGGTGGTTATGTGTCCTCTTCATATTGATTCACCAACTTGTGCATTCAATAGCACAATATCTTCATGGTATAATTGGATGGTAAATTTGATGCAATTCTTATTGAAAATGATTGTTGAATAGAGTAGGTGAAGAAAGTTTTAGTTCCTTTTTGAAAAAGGTAGAAAGAAAAAAAGTGCCAAACATAACTAAAAAGTAAATTAGGTAATAGATATTTACAACTGTTCTTGTGCCAAACCCTAACTAAAATTAAATGCATAAAAAAAAATATTCAAATTAACACCAAGCGCGTGGGTCAACTGGTAAGGGGTTGTTCTAGCTTAACCAGAGGTCTTGAGTTCGAGTATCAGAGAATGCAACCGCGTTAAAACTTGGTAAGGAGAGTTTTGCCGCCCTTTGTGGTCCTACCCGACTCGAATGAGGATTAGTCTGAGTGTTGTAGAACGGCTTAAAGGTGCCCACACCTTGTGGTCCTACCCGGCTCAAATGATGATTAGTCTGAGTGTGGTAGAACGATTTAAAAGTGCCAACCGTGAGTTTGTGGGCCCACTTTGGAACCTCATGGTTTAGAACAAAAAAAATATTCAATTTTTTTATAAATGATAGAATGATAAAAATATATTCAAAATTGTTCCCACAAAATGCAAATGTTAACATTGATATACCCAAATATTGGCATAAAAAGTTTTATATTGGCATAAAAGCCCTATTGTTGCAAGCAAAATTCCCAAATATGCCCCAATTTCCAAGTAGGTACTAGGTAGTGTGTTTAGGGTTGGTGGCTATAACAAACAATGTCATGGACCCTCTATAAGAGAGACTTTTCAAAAATAAGAGTTAGAGCCATCAATCACAATGGTCTCACCACTTTTCTCATGAGTTCATGTCATGCCCTTTGAGCTTTTAAGATACTAATGTACATATTAGCTTAGATGTTTTGATTTTTTTGGTGTTAGATTCCTTCTTTGAAAAAATAATTATAAGATCATACGTAGTGCCCACTTTACTGTGAGGTGACAAAATATTAGGTCCGGTGAGTTCGGGTTGAAGAACCCTGACCCTAACCTGACCCTGTAAGGTTAGTCGGATTTCAGATTTTAGACATAAGATGTATTGTTTTTTTAAGTATAATCGTCCCGATCCTAACTCGAACCTGCTAATAAATATGTTAAGTTTCGGGTACCCAACGAATCGGGTCCATTTTGCCTGCTCTACTTTAGTGTTATCATCATTTATCACATGGAAATCCAAAAAGGGCCCATCAAAATGGAGATATATGTTTAGTGCTTTACATGACCAATAAGTCAATTTGTGTGTTCTACTTATTTTCTGGTAATTGAGATTTTTAATTTGTGTACATTATCTAAAATTTAAAATATTTTTAAATAAAAAAGAGAGTTGAGTGATGGAGTAAAGTGGTGTCGTTTAGCTGTTTTGTAGGACAGAGAAACCGTTGAAATGTTTGTGGAAAATATAAAAGTGTCTTTTTATAGTTTTATTACAACATTGTAGTCTTCATTTCATTGTTATATGCTAATGTTTACGTATTGTATTGTTGGCACAGTACATATAGCTGTCATTACCAATCACAGATGGTCACTTCTGTCCTCTTCTTTATGGGTTTTGGGAATGGGACCATTTTCTCTGCTGTGCTTGCAGTTAAAACTTAAAACCACTTCAAACTTATCCAAATATTAACTATTTTAAGTTAGATTACAATGCAGATTTCATAGAGATGACAATCCAAATTTTATGCGTGTGAATTTGTTCGGGTTTTAATTCGCGGGTGGGGTTTGTGTTATGTGTGTAAGCGTGTGGTTTTACTTGTTATGACACAAAATTTTGCTAAGAACTAGAGGTTGTAATTTTGAGTTTCATGTCAGGGTCAAGTTTGTTAGGATTCATTTGGTAAAACTAGTTTGAATCTGGTCCGAGAGGGCTTCGAGTTCATTAGAGTTATCGGGCGCAGATCGGGTTTCACTTTTTAGGTATGAAATGTATAAACTGTTTAACAATCATAATTTATATCATAAGTGATGAGACATGTTAAGACTGATGAATAATAGCTCAATAAGAGCACATATTTTCTCTGTATGCTTTGTTTAGACTCGCGGCTTGCTTTGCCGAGTATACCAACATGTTTGCATCCAAACGTTGCCTCTAATTTTAAGTACTGTTTTTTTTTTTCTGCTTCAATTTTTTTTAAGTGAAAATGCTAGCTTTTCATTGAATTAAAACATGCTCAAAGCTTGTATCACCCCCGGTGGTTCTTCCAGGGAGATCCAAGAACATCGATCAGCTATAGAACGAGCAACCCTAGCTATGTTGTGAGCTACAACGTTCGCAGAACGATACACAAAAGAGAATACAACATTCTCGAAATCTAAAGCTAACCCATTACAATCGTTAACTATCATACCATAAAAACTACGCATATCCGATCCTATCTCGAGATCCAATATTACCCGCTTCGTTTTTCTGCTTCAATTTTATTTTTTTCCAAGTTATGTATATATATACATATATATATATTAAAAAATCCACCTTGTAAGTGTTCATTTATTTATTTATTTTCCTAATTTCTTGTTTTTGTTATGTCTTTTTTAATGTATATGACATTTGATCTACCGTTTCTAAGATCACCAACTTAAATTGCAAACATTTTAAGATCAAATTAATATTTTTAAGATTATACTAATATTTTCAAAAAAATTATCAAAAAATCAAATTAACATTTGATCCTATATTTAAAAAAATATTGATTAATTTCAAAGATAATCCCAATATATTTTCCTCCAATTACAAAATTTCTCGATTGTAAAAATCATATATATACAATATCATAAAAGGTCTTTTTCTGTTAAAAGGCCTAATCCTTTTATCGAACCGTCAAGTCATTATCTATAATATGGATTTTTATGGGTAAAAAGCAACAAAAATGGTCAATTAATTGGAACATCAAATGTAGAGCTCATTTGTCATTTCCTTTGAACACATATTCATCAACCACTTGCATGCATGTCTGCTCTTTTTTTGAGTTTCTCATGCAAAAAACCAAAGAACCATAGCTAATAGGACATTAATGTCTATAGACTCTAGCTTAGTAGCTTGGACCCCCACATATTCAACAATATGAAAACAATGCTTAAAAGTGAATTGAATATCTGATAGGTGTACCAAGACATGTTGGGTGAAGCGGTTGATGCGTTTTGGATTTCCTTTGAGGTCTCAGGTTCGAGCCTTCTTGTCGACGGTAGGCCGGGGTGGGATTTATGGGTTTAAAAGAAACGCTAACAACTAACTCGGGTGACGCCCCTACTAGGGGGTGAGAAACACAGGCCTTTGTAGACCTGTTGTCCCGTCGCTTATAAAAAAAAAAACTAATAGGTGTGTTGATCAAATCATCAATTTCATAATAATAGTAATTGAATATCAAACACTTAAAATTTTGCTAGTTCATCATACGAACCACTGTATACTATATAAAAAGAAAACACACTTTAAGTGCAAGACCAATTACAAAAATTTTGATGCGTTGTTTTTCACTGCGAATTTGTTTATGTCTTCTAGCTGTGATTAAATATCAAACACATAATAATTTTTGTTAGTTTGTAACACGAACTATCCTTCTACAAAAGAGAATACAGTTAAGTGAAAATTGGCTACAAACATTTTGATTCGTTGTTTTTCGCCGTGATCGGTGTATACACAATTTACTGATATTGTCTAGCTGTAATTGAAGATTAAAAGACATGGATTGTTGTCAGTTCGTACCATGATTTGTCATCCTACAAGAGAGAACGAGCGTTATGTGAAACTAGGTATAAACTTTATAATTTGTCGTTTTCCACCAAAATTGGTGTATAAATAGTTTGTTGATGTCGCCAAGATCAAACCTAGAATCTCGTCAGCCCGTACCACGAACTATTTTCCAACAAAAAAAAAGAACATGCATAAAGTGAAAATCAACAATAAATTTTCTAATGCGTTGTTTTTCACCAATACAACGATGTCGTCCAATAAAAATTGAAGATCAAACACTTAGATTCTAAAGCTGAAACTTGTTTTGTAAGATAATCCGATCACCATTTGAAACTTTTTTTTCAATCAAAATCTTATCTTTTGATAACTTATCAAACAAGCAACTAGAATTCCTCGTATAACTGAAACTTCATGAGTTGACTCATACCGTTAAAGGAGAGACAGAAAATCTACAAACTGCAAAAAGCTTGACTTTATAGATTTTAACCGTTGCACGCTTTCACCTAACAATTCTGTGAATCGAGTCTGGTTTTTTCAGTAACACTAGCTAGCTAGCTTAGACACGTGGCAAATCAGCCACCACTGCCTAGGCTCCGTACTTTTCACCACATTTTGATAACAAGGAGTCCTTATAACTTTTGTTTTTAAAAGCCACCCACCTTATTATGCTGATTTTACTTTCTAGTCCCTATGAAATGGTGATAAGGACTAGGAAGTAAATATCATTTTTTGGTATTAATTGACCTTTTTTGAGATGATAAGAAGATAGTGAACAAGGAAAAAGTGAGTACCATTTTCTTGATAATCTGAAATTTAAGAGTGGGGACCATTAATTAATGGAAACTGATTTGCCATATATATATATATATATTTTGTTTTTTTCACACAATTACCCATAAATGTTTATATATTTATCGGTGTAAAACTACGTTTATTATACATTACTAAATTTAAATATTTACTTATATATATTTATTAGTGTAAAAAAAGCAAGTATAAAATGCGCATGAAACATACATCTCAGATAACAAATATAATTTTTCAATACAAAATAACGACAAATATCATTTTCCACATTTTTGTACATATTCAGTAGAAAAACTAGCTGGCTTTTAAATTTGTCAAGAGTCAATATTATCATGTGACATTAATTCAATGAAAATTAATTGTCTAGATGCATTGAAAACTGCCTTTCTTTGTTGGTCTCTTAATGGCTTGACAATTTTTCTTGACTGTGATTTTTTTTTTGTTTGAAAAAATGACTATTTTTCTAGATTACATCATTGCATGGTAAAGTGATGCTTATACATGCATGTTTTTTTTTAATATTTTTTAAAAAATTACCCAATAAATAAAAACTACTTAAATTCTCTACCCATTGTTTAAGAATTAAGCCCCTGGATTTGTTGGTTAAAAAAAACAGAGCCCATTGATTGATTGACCACAATAATTACCAACAAAATTTAGAAGGAAAAATTATAAACAGAGAAAGCACTATGCATAGTATATTATTTGGTCTATATAAATTGTAATTTTACGCACTCATTTATATTTACAAACAGGTCAATAATGAATTGATTTTTCTTTAAATGTCGATAACTATTTTTCGTAATGATAGATGTTTGAAGTGTTACCAATAATTATTTATAATTACTTAATAGTTAATTATATATTTTCATATTTTCTAATTTCATGCTTAATTTTTCCACTAATAAATACAAAAAATCATTTATAATCATCAGTAAAATCACGAATAATTATCACCAAGTGATTTTAATTTTTAAATGGCATCAAACCCAATTACCCAAAATATCCTCATTCATTTTCAAAATCATTCGTGACCATTTATTATGAATTATATCTTATTTTATAAGAAAGATAAATCCTATAATTTTGCTAATATCTATTTTTATATAAAAAAATCCATATCCATAATCATTTTTTTGCATGAAATGTACAGATATAAAGAGACACAATCACTTACTGGTGGCCGCATAAAAACCTGGCGGCTCAATCTCTCAAACCATTGGCCGCATAAAAGCACTTTAATTAATTACTTAAATAACTAATTATTTTAATAATTCAATTCATTTTTTTTTCAAATTTCCACCTAACTCCATTATTTTTTGTACCTAAATACCCTTTTGATTTATTTTGGAAAGAAAAATACCTTTTGTTTAGCTTATCATACTTTTCAAAACATGAAATCATCATATTTAATATTCTAAAATTGGAGAAAAGTAGAAAACAAGTTTTAGTTGTCCACGTTTTCTTTATTCTAGTACGATTGTGGATCATTTTTATTATAAAAAATAGTAAGTTGCACAAAGTGGTGTGCATCAATCCACGTAACATGGACTAGTTTAACAAATTTTCAAACTTGGTTTGTTAAAAAAAATAAAAACTCCAAATTTGATGTGTCACGTTAGAACCATCAATTTAAATATGAATATGCAAATATTTCAAATAGGATTTTATCATATTAAATCAATTTTTGTATATAGATTTTGCACAAACTTGGAACTCAATAAAAATCAACCATCAATGATTAACTTTTCAAAAATTGATTCATATTTTCAGTTTAGTTATCTTGTAATCTCACTTGTCAATTTATGTGAATTCTATGAAATTTCGTTAACAAATAAGTGATGGATCACTCATTCTCCACTTATGAGTGGAATTCATAAACAAAAATACTTAAAATAAACCATCATAACTAGACTTACGACTATCCCACACATTGGTATATAAGAATATCGAGTAGGTTAAATGTAACATTTACTTCTTCATACATTACTTATTATTATCAAATTTATTCTCTCTAAACTTTTTGTACCATGTAATGATAGTCATTGTCAAAAAGTCCACCCATTTTATATAGAGTATTGTGGGAAAGAAAATAAACTAACCATTTCAAAAAGATAAAAAAAAGGAAGAAGACTATCATTTGTGCACTTCATGTACGTGTTTTGCACATATTTTTTATACAAACAATTATCAATAAATTTACATGTATTTATCAGCTAATTAACAAACATACATCACAATAAAAAATAGAATTATTGACAAATATCGCTACACTCCAAACATTTACCAGTGCAAAAATAGATAAATTTGAACTGACAAGCCATTATTGACGAGTTTCCACGTATCTTTTAGTGAAAAGAAGAGTAAAGTATACTCTTATCAAACTATCATTAAACTTTATAAAATCCACTACAAACATACGTTTTTTAATAATAAATTTTATTTAGTTTAAAATATACCTGTATATTCACGGAGGTCAAAATGGTCATTTAAACTAAAATAACCGCCACCTACCAACATAAAAAAAACTAGGGACTGTAAAAATCAAAACCGGGTCGGGCCGTTTCGGAGATTTTCACAAGTGGGGACAACCTGCGGGAGGTTCGGGCCGAACCTAGGAGCACAGTTCTATGTATCACCCCAAACCGGAAACCCCCTCACGTGGGCCCCGCCATGAGCGGCTGTCGCGTGCCGCATAGGCGACTCCCACACGTGGCGTCCCCACGAGTCGTGAGCTGTCTCCTCTCACTCAAAAAATGCTGACGTAGGCCCTTATGTGGACCCCACTCCCCTGCCTCTCTCTCTCTCTCTAAAACCTCCATAGTCGACGACGCATCTCTCTCTCTCTAGAAAATTTCGGCCCTCTCTATCTCTCTATAAAGTCACGCTCTGCCTCTCCTTCCTCTCCCCCGCAGAAGCTTTAGAGAGGTCGCTGCTGCTCTACTCTCTCTCTTCCATTTTCGCTTTCTCTCTCTACTTTCTCGCTGAAATTTTCCGGGAAAATCGGTGTTTCAGTTTTTCTTTGTGAAATCCGCTTTCGATACTAAACACCAAAGCTGTGAAGCTGCTTCTGATGCGATTAGACTTTTGATTTTTGGATACAACCGAGGTCTCTGGAACCTTCCAGAATTTTCAGCCGTTGAAGACTCTGTTTTTGCTGAACAGAAAATTTTCAGATCTGAAAATTCCTCAGAACCGGTTGCTGGATCTGAAAATTCTGGAAATAAACTAAAACGACGCCGTATTTGGATATATAATGTCGGTAGCTACTTCCGGTTCCGCGCTTCACATCTCCGCCGCCGGGAAAAAGCCCTCCGCCACCTCCTCCGGCGTCGTTTCGTCTCGGTTCAGCGTTAATGCCACTCCGATAACCAGGCTCTGCACCCGAGCCGCCGCCGCGAGGCGGTCGAGCTCGTTGGAGAAGAGGTTTTTCGGATCCAGATTGCGAGCGCCGGGATCGGAGAGGCTCCATTTCTGGCAATCCGATGGACCGGGGAAGTCGGCGAAGCTCCGCGTGGTGCCACGCGCCTCAATGTCGTCGGTGCCGGAGAAGCCGCTCGGGCTGTACGATCCGGCGTTCGATAAGGACTCGTGCGGGGTCGGGTTCGTCGCCGAGCTCTCCGGCGAGAGCAGCCGGAAAACGGTAACGGATTTTGAAGTTTTTGCACACAACGTGTTTGATGGTTTGTTTGTGAAAATATTGATGTATGTTTGGGCTTTTTGGTAATTTTGTAGGTTACTGATGCTCTGGAGATGTTGATCCGAATGACACATAGAGGTGCTTGTGGCTGTGAAGCCAATACTGGTGATGGAGCTGGAATTCTTGTGAATATTCCTCACCAGTTCTTCAAGGAGGTATATATATTTATATTTTTGTAATTATTATTTTTACTAAATGCTTTAATTTTTAGGAAAAAAGTAATATTTTGAACTCAGATGAGATTCAGTCAAGTCAGTGATAGTTTTAACTCAATTTACAGTATGTTTTTCACTAGATTGAGGGTAAAATTGTCATTTCACTCATACGGAGTGAGGGTAAAATTCTCATTTTTTACATGTTAACTCAACTCCCTCTTATGTTTGTGTGGATCAATTATGTGTTTTGGAGTTGAAAGTTGCCTTGGACCCAACTTTAATTATTCCTATATTTTTTTTAAATAAATGATTTAGTTTTAAGAGAAAAAAGAATCTTTATGCGGGTCAGATACAATTTCAAAACTTGTACCAATTTATATGGGTTGGGGTTCATGATTCTATAATTTTAATGTGTTTTTGCCCATTTATTCGTTGGATTTTTAAAGTCTTTGTTTGTTTGTTGTAATTTTTTATTGGACGAAATATATTAGTAAAGTTAATTTTTGGCTTGTTTCTTGCTCTCAATGATTGGTGGTAAAATTTTAAAATGCTGTTTTTTATGGTTGCTTACTTGAAACTCAAATCTAGAGCTTTGAGATTGATTTGTGTGTTGGTTTGATTTTATGTTAATCAGGTTACCAAGGAAATTGGGTTTGATCTGCCAGCAGCCGGTGAATATGCTGTTGGTATGTTCTTCATGCCCACATCACATAGTCGCAGAGAACAAAGCAGAGAAGCCTTCGCAAAGGTAATTTCTTGACTCAAGAATTGCTCTGTTCACATTTAGTTGCAACTTCAGTTTATGTCATTTTTGTTGAATTGTTGCAACCGACGTTGAATTATGTTACCAGTTTCTGTTTTAAGCCGTTTATTGAAAATTATAGTTTATGTGTTAATGTGGTTTGGTGTTTTGAGGACACAAATGTGAACTTTTTTTATTGTTGCTATATAGGTTGCAGAGTCTCTTGGGCATACTGTTCTTGGGTGGCGATCTGTGCCTACAGACAATTCAGATTTGGGCAGGGGCGCTTTGGACACAGAGCCTGCGATTGAGCAAGTGTTCATTACACGCTCTCCTCGGTCAAAAGTTGATTTGGAGCGACAGGTAGTTTCCTAACCCATTTTTACATGTAACTTGAAAACTAAATCGATTTTGAGTAACATGTAGTCGTGAGCACCCCGAGACTATGTTATTTTAGTTTTGTACAAGAATTTGTTGGAGACCAATTTGATTGACTCAGATTAGTGACAATATATGAGTAATGTAGATAGAGAAACAACAAGATATGTATTATTGTGGTTTTTGTCACCTTGTTTTGTATGGGAAGATGTGGTAGGATGTTATTTTTTTCCATTTACTTTCTTCTGTTTTATGGCTCATTGCTTCTTTGCTTTACTTTCTTTTACAGATGTATATTTTGCGAAGGCTTTCAATGGCTGCTATCCGATCTGCATTGAACCTCGAATATGGAGGTACCAAGGACTTCTACATTTGTTCTCTGTCCTCGAGGTATGTTTTTGTAAGTTCGTTTTGTTTCATATTATCTCTTTCCAAACAAATTGTTTACCACTTTGAATCATTTTTGCAGGACTATTGTTTACAAGGGCCAGTTAAAGCCCGTTCAGTTGAAGGATTATTACTACGCGGATCTTGGGAATGAAAGGTTTACGAGCTACATGGCCCTGGTAAATCTATTATCCATTAACTTTTTTTCTTTCTCCACTAACTTCATACTTCAACAAACAGCATGGAACCACCAGTAACCGAAGAGATGCAAGGTTGAGGAATGACTTCTGAGGCATTGAGGTTTGAATGATCTCTTAAGTTCTTCCACTTCCTTGATTACTAGTTGAATTTCGATGCTGGATTGGATGCATTGGGTGAGTTGGTAAGAAACCTCGTTATCAAGTAAATCATATTTGCAGAAAACTTGCTGCAGTCCTCTCTATGATCGGTTCTTGAGAATGAATTCCCAAAGTAGTGGTGGAAAAGGAAATTGTGTTGGGTCAAAGTAGCTTAAGGATGGCCTCGGGTTTTTGTTCTGGCCCCGAACACAATTTCATGTGTCGTTCTTGCTTCATTTTTGCACATTTGCAGATAAAATAAATGGAACTTTTGGAGTGATGAGTGTGGTTCTTTTGATCGTTGGTGCAGATACACTCTCGATTCTCGACAAATACGTTTCCTAGCTGGGATCGTGCTCAGCCTATGCGTGTGTTGGGACATAACGGGGAGATTAACACACTCAGAGGCAATGTAAACTGGTATGTTTTTTTTATTGATTCAGAATACAAATTAGAACTTGCAACGGATGGATAGTATTTGACTACATGTACTTTTCACAGGATGAAGGCACGCGAGGGACTATTGAAGTGTACAGAGCTTGGCCTCTCGAAGAACGAGTTGAAGAAGCTTCTACCGATCGTGGATGCCAGTTCGTCCGATTCAGGTGAACTTCGCAACTTGTGTTCTTGCATGTTTGTGATCACATATTCAGGCATGGAATTTATATTTTTCTTTGATAATTTTAGGGGCTTTTGATGGTGTCCTTGAGCTTTTGGTTAGAGCTGGTAGAAGTCTCCCCGAAGCTATTATGATGATGATTCCCGAAGCATGGCAAAATGATAAGAATATGGATCCTCAGAGGAGAGACCTCTATGAATACTTCTCGTCTCTTATGGAGCCATGGGACGGGCCAGCTCTTATATCATGTAATATTACGAAAATTTTATTCTAATCTTTTTATATTTTTAACACATTGCATATTATTGTACTTACCTAGAATCACTCGCAGTTACTGATGGCCGCTACCTAGGAGCTACATTGGATCGTAATGGGTTGCGACCAGGTCGTTTCTATGTCACTCATAGCGGACGAGTTATAATGGCTAGTGAAGTTGGTGTGGTAGATATCCCACCAGAAGATGTGTCTAGGAAAGGAAGGCTTAACCCCGGCATGATGCTTCTGGTTGATTTTGAAAATCATATCGTTGTTGACGACGATGCCTTGAAGCAACAGTATTCATTGGCAAGGCCTTATGGAGAGTGGCTTAAAAGGCAAAAGATCGAGCTCAAGGATGTAATGGAATCTGTCGATGAATCTGAACGCGTACCACCTCCAATTTCTGGAGTTGTGCCGGTAAATTCAACTTACCGTGTCTATCTTTCCTAATTTTTTTCTTCGTTGGACTGTTCTTAATGTGTTGTATGCCCTTTAATTCTATAGGCGTGTAATGATGACAAGAACATGGAAAGCATGGGAATTCATGGCTTATTGGCTCCGTTGAAAGCTTTTGGGTACGTAAATCTTTTGTTTGCATATGCTTCACATTTATTCATTTTTGGTTCTAAAATTTAAGTTGCGGCCTCTCTTTGCAGTTACACCATTGAAGCTTTAGAGATGCTGTTGCTTCCCATGGCAAAGGACGGTACCGAGGCACTCGGTTCTATGGGCAATGATACTCCTTTAGCTGTTATGTCTAACAGAGAGAAGCTAACCTTTGAGTACTTCAAGCAAATGTTTGCTCAAGTAACAAACCCTCCAATTGATCCTATTCGAGAGAAGATTGTTACTTCCATGGAGTGCATGATTGGCCCTGAAGGTGATCTGACGGAAACCAGTGAAGAACAATGTCACCGCCTTTCACTTAAAGGCCCTCTTTTGTCTATTGAGGAAATGGAAGCAATTAAAAAGATGAATTATAGAGGATGGAGAAGCAAAGTTATAGACATAACTTATGCTAAGAGCCGCGGAAGGAAGGGGTTGGAGGAGACCTTGGATAGGATTTGCGCAGAAGCTCATGATGCTATCGCAGAGGGTTACACAACACTTGTGCTTTCTGACAGAGGTATATATTGATTTTATTTACTATATTTGCTCTCAACACTTGTGCTTTTTGATGAATAGAACTCGAAATAAGATATATAGAGCTGCCTGCAATTTGTGTAAAGTGTCAAATTGTTCTTGGCTGCGACAGTGACTTGTACTTCTAAATAGTGTTACCAAACATGATCTATTATATCTTTACTAAATGTATTTTTGTTCTTTGAATGTGCAGCTTTCTCACCTAAGCGTGTTGCCGTAAGCTCTCTCCTGGCCGTTGGTGCTGTCCACCACCATCTAGTTAGAAATCTTGAGCGCACTCGGATTGGGTTGTTTTTTGAATCTGCCGAGCCACGTGAAGTCCACCACTTTTGTACTCTGGTTGGATTTGGAGCAGATGCTATATGCCCATACTTGGCAGCGGAGGCCATTTGGAGATTGCAAGTTGATGGGAAGATTCCACCAAAATCGAACGGAGATTTCTACTCAAAAGAAGAACTGATCAAGAAGTACTTCAAGGCGAGTCATTATGGAATGATGAAGGTTCTTGCCAAAATGGGGATATCAACTCTGGCTTCTTACAAGGGTGCTCAGATATTTGAAGCCCTTGGTCTTTCTTCAGAAGTGATTGAAAGGTGCTTTGCTGGAACTCCAAGCAGAGTCGAGGGAGCAACATTCGAGATGCTTGCTCGAGATGCACTCCATTTGCATGAACTAGCATTCCCGACTCGTGCTTTCCCTCCTGGAAGTGCGGAAGCTGTGGCTCTGCCCAACCCTGGGGATTATCATTGGAGGAAAGGTGGTGAGATACACCTTAACGATCCTCTTGCTATAGCGCAATTGCAAGAAGCTGCTCGAACAAATAGTGTGGCTGCCTATAAGGAATACTCTAAGCGCATTCAGGAGTTGAACAAAAATTGTAATTTGCGAGGGCTTTTGAAATTCAAAGAGGGAGAGATGAAAGTTCCTCTTGATCAAGTGGAACCAGCCAGCGAGATTGTCAAACGGTTCTGTACTGGGGCCATGAGTTACGGATCAATATCACTGGAGGCTCATACTACGCTGGCTATTGCCATGAATAAAATTGGAGGAAAGTCTAACACAGGTACCTTTTCTTAGTACCTTGTGATAACTCTATTTTTACATTGTTAAATTTTCTTTATTGACAAGTTTTCTTTGAAAATCAATTAAGGTGAGGGAGGCGAGCAACCATCTCGAATGGAGCCTCTTCCAGATGGTTCAATGAACCCTAGGAGGAGTTCAATCAAGCAAGTTGCGAGTGGTAGATTTGGAGTTTCAAGTTACTACCTGACGAATGCTGATGAGCTACAGATCAAAATGGCTCAGGTATATGTTTTATGCTCCATTGTTGTCTCTTGTATTCTTGCTGTTGATGTTGCACTAATTTCTGTTTAGCCTTTACTTGGTTTTGCTTTTTTTAAAATGATACCTATTCATGTCATTTTATGGTTGAATATTATCTCAACTGTTAAATCTGGCTGTCATATAGGGGGCAAAACCCGGTGAAGGAGGTGAGCTACCCGGCCACAAGGTTATCGGAGATATTGCAATCACGAGAAACTCTACAGCAGGAGTTGGACTTATCAGCCCGCCTCCTCATCACGATATCTATTCAATTGAAGATCTTGCCCAATTAATCCACGATCTTAAGGTACCATATGCACAATCATTTACCTCTTATTTTATTGTTTTTCTTCTTATAGTCAACCTGACCCCTACTCTGTTTCTCTTGTAGAACTCCAATCCAGGGGCTAGAATCAGTGTGAAACTAGTATCTGAATCTGGCGTGGGTGTAATCGCTAGTGGGGTTGTGAAGGGGCATGCTGATCATGTCTTGATCTCGGGTCATGATGGTGGTACTGGGGCTTCCCGGTGGACTGGCATCAAGAACGCTGGACTTCCTTGGGAACTCGGTTTGGCCGAGACACACCAGACTTTGGTAGCGAATGATCTTCGTGGTCGCACGGTTCTCCAGACAGATGGCCAGCTAAAAACTGGTAGAGATGTGGCCATTGCTGCACTTCTTGGAGCAGAAGAGTTCGGCTTCAGCACTGCACCTCTTATAACTCTTGGCTGCATCATGATGCGGAAGTGCCATAAAAACACGTGTCCTGTTGGTATCGCTACTCAAGATCCAGTTCTTCGGGAGAAGTTTGCCGGAGAACCTGAACATGTTATTAACTTTTTCTTCATGTTAGCCGAGGAGGTGAGGGAGATTATGTCTGAGCTAGGGTTTAGGTCAATAAACGAGATGGTTGGACGATCTGATATGCTTGAAGTTGATAAAGAAGTGACAATGACCAGTGAGAAGCTGCAGAATATCGATCTGTCTCTGTTGCTACGGCCAGCCGCTGATATTCGGCCCGGGGCTGCTCAGTATTGTGTTCAGAAACAAGATCATGGCTTGGATATGGCTTTGGACCAACAACTCATTACTCTGTCCGAAGCTGCTTTAGAAAAGGGTCTTCCTGTATATATTGAAACACCGATCCAGAATACCAACCGTGCTGTTGGGACAATGCTTAGTCATGAAGTGACAAAACGCTACCACAGAGAAGGGCTTCCTGCAGATACAATCCATATCAAACTGACCGGAAGTGCTGGTCAGAGTGTTGGAGCTTTCCTCTGCCCTGGTATTACACTAGAGCTTGAAGGTGACAGCAATGACTACGTCGGTAAGGGATTATCAGGTGGTAAGGTCATTGTTTATCCCCCAAAGGCTAGCACGTTTGATCCAAAAGAAAACATTGTGATTGGTAACGTTGCTCTCTACGGAGCCACATCTGGGGAAGCTTATTTCAATGGTATGGCGGCAGAGAGATTCTGTGTCCGTAATTCAGGAGCGAGGGCAATTGTAGAAGGTGTTGGTGATCACGGGTGTGAATACATGACAGGGGGTACCGTTGTTGTGCTTGGTAAAACAGGCAGGAATTTTGCTGCAGGTATGAGTGGTGGTGTTGCTTACGTTCTTGATGTGGATGAGACGTTTCATTCTCGATGCAATCAAGAACTCGTAGATCTTGACAAAGTTGAAGACGAAGAGGATATCATGACTCTGAGAATGATGATTCAGCAGCATCAGCGTCACACAAACAGTCAGTTAGCCAAAGAAGTGCTTGCTGATTTTGATAATCTTCTACCGAAATTTGTCAAGGTCTTCCCGAGAGATTACAAGCGTATTCTCGCAAGCAAGAAAGCCGAGGAAGCCTCCAAAAAGGCTGCTAAAGAAGCTGAGGTTAAAGAGGAGTTGAGGCTAAACGGCGTAGATGCAATGGAAGAGCTTAAGAAGCTGGTTTCGACATCTGTGAATGGAAAGTCCAGTCAGGTAATGTCACACTATTGTTCTAGTAGTTTGTATATTTTCTGCTCTCAACTTATGAAATCTCATAGTTTATTGTAATGTTTGGTGTTCCAGAGTTTGGAAGAGGCCAAAACGAGGCCAACTTGTGTTGATGATGCCAAGAAACTCGGAGGATTTATTAGATACGAGCGTGAGGGAGTGCACTACAGGGATCCCAATGTTCGAATGAATGACTGGAATGAAGTCATGGAGGAGTCAAAGCCTGGCCCGCTTTTGAACACCCAATCGGCACGTTGCATGGATTGTGGCACACCTTTCTGCCATCAGGTTAGAATTCAAGCCACTGAAAATTATACACGCCCACATTCATTAGATTTTAGCGTTAACTTCACCTAAGTATTTGCATTTCTAAAAAATGCAGGAGAACTCGGGTTGTCCCCTTGGGAACAAGATACCTGAATTTAACGAATTGGTTTACCAAAATAGATGGCGTGAGGCATTAGACCGGCTCTTGGAGACCAACAATTTCCCAGAGTTCACTGGCCGTGTTTGTCCTGCACCCTGTGAAGGTTCTTGCGTACTTGGTATCATCGAGAATCCTGTATCTATTAAGAGTATTGAGTGCTCCATAATAGACAAGGCTTTCGAGGAGGGTTGGATGGTGCCACGGCCTCCACTCAGGAGAACTGGGTATGTTCTTTTCCTGAATTTTGTATACTCGTTTGAGCAGATATAGTATCTGATTTAAACAAAATGGATTAGGTCTAATATACGTTACATTTTTACAGGAAGAGAGTGGCAATTGTTGGAAGTGGACCAGCTGGCTTGGCTGCGGCTGATCAATTGAACAGGATGGGACATTTTGTGACGGTTTATGAACGTGCTGATCGAATTGGAGGCCTTATGATGTATGGAGTTCCGAACATGAAGACGGATAAAATTGATGTAGTTCAACGTCGTGTTAACCTCATGGCCGAGGAAGGCATCAACTTTGTGGTTAATGCTAATGTTGGAAAAGATCCAATTTATTCTCTTGATCGCCTTCGGGAGGAGAATGATGCTCTTATTTTGGCTGTAGGATCGACAAAACCAAGGTAAGTCATTGATGGAATATAGGTCCTTTACCTAAAGAAACTTTTATCGTAGCATTTCAATCTAATTTGCCATTATTGTCACAGGGATCTTCCTGTACCTGGACGGGAGTCATCAGGAATCCATTTCGCCATGGAGTTTCTTCACGCGAATACTAAAAGCTTGCTCGATAGCAACCTCCAGGACGGTAACTACATTTCAGCCAAAGGCAAGAAAGTAGTCGTCATTGGAGGAGGTGACACGGGTACAGATTGCATAGGAACATCTATTCGACATGGCTGTAGTAGGGTCGTTAATCTTGAACTTCTTCCTGTTCCGCCACAGACTAGAGCACCAGGCAACCCTTGGCCACAGGTTTGATCTTTTTCTGCCCTATTTCTCTTCTATGAGTTTCAAAACATTGATATGTGTTACTTACAAAATCTTGGATTGCAGTGGCCTCGTGTGTTCCGTGTAGACTATGGTCATCAAGAAGCTATTACCAAGTTTGGCAAAGACCCGCGAACTTATGAGGTCTTGACCAAGCGGTTTTTGGCAGATGAGAGCGGGGCAGTGAAAGGACTTGAAGTAGTACGAGTCCAATGGGAAAAGGATGCTAGCGGGAGGTTCCAATTCAAGGAAGTCGAAGGCTCTGAGGAGATAATCGAGGCTGACCTTGTCTTACTCGCCATGGGTTTCCTTGGCCCTGAATCGGTTAGTATTCTGAATCATTCTTATTGAATCATATACGAATAGATGCTATTACTCCATGTTTTTGTAAACTCATTTTATGAATTTGAACTTGCATTATCACGTCAAAACCTTGCTCACTGTTTTTTCATGCCGTTTGATTCCATCTACTCTGAAATCTTTTGAGCATATGCTAGACTCACTTTATGAGTTTGGAGTTACACTTCCAAAATGTTGCTAGCTGGTTATATCTTGCCGTTTGATTCTATCTTTACTCTGAAATGCAAGGAACTATTTTCTACAATATCTTTCAATCATATATATGACTAGATGCTATCTCTCCATATTTAATGTTATTATCGTGTAAAAACGTTGCTCACTGGTTACGCTATTTAATTCCATCGATCATTTACAAGTAGATGCTCTGACCGTTGAGGAATGCTCTATAGAATAAATCATTATATGTATTTCACGCCATTTGATTCCATCAATCATTTACAAGTAGATGCTCTTAGCGTTGAGGAACGTCTTAGAGACTAATCATTATATAAACATTCCAAACTTCTGCTTCTCAGTTTTGTTCACTACATGTTCGATTTCTTAACAGACTGTTGCCGAAAAGCTGGGCGTAGAGCGGGACAACAGGTCGAACTACAAGGCCGAATATGGCCGGTTCTCAACCACCGTGGACGGGGTGTTCGCAGCCGGGGATTGCCGGAGAGGCCAATCGCTGGTGGTCTGGGCCATCTCTGAGGGGCGGCAAGCGGCAGCACAAGTAGACAAGTTCCTTACAAAAGAGGACCAAACACCCCTAGCACCTGGAGGCCCAAAGGACCTGAAAAAGAGACAAGACCAACCCAAGAGACCACAAGACAGTAGCAGCAAACACACAGTAGTGACACAAGCAACCTGAAATGTTTCAACACAAGTGCAAGCTGAGCAAACAGATGGTTTCAAGAAGCAAGAACAGGTTGTGTGAGAGCTTCTGTGGCTTTGCTTGCAGATTTTTAGGATGTTTTGTTTATAGGGTTTGTTCACAGTTTGTTAAGTTAAGGTTAGGTGGTTTTTGGTTGTCATAAGAAAAAGGAATAATGTACAGTTTTGGTTCTTGATCTTTTTGATTGGGAAAGTTGTTATTTGGGGGAATTTTGGTATTATTCTTTGACTGGATTTTGTGATTTCATATAGTTTTGAATCAATAGTCTCAAAATTGTGTAGCCAAATCCCTATTATCTTTAGCTTACATTTTGGAAAAATATTTCATTTCATTTCTAACTATTCATTTCTTTCAACAATAATGAAATAATATTTCACTTGAGGTTTTAGTTTCGAGACTCGGTACAGATACGATTGCTGATAAAAAATCAGAAAAAAAGTGTCGTCCAATAAGAGTGGGACGTTCCTTTAACCTTTTTTTAGGCCGTATAATTCAGTGCATTTTATGGCTTAAATCCTCAACTGACTCGACTTGACCATAACCCAACCTAAACCGACTCGACCCGACCAAACCCAATATTATTCTAAGCTTATGGTTAGCGTTCAACTTTTTTTGTAGGCCGCGCAATTCAATGCATTTTATGGCTTCAACCCTAAACCGACTCGACCCGAACCCAAAATTATAAACCTATGGTTAGCGCTCAACAACTCGAACCCAACCCGAAATTTAAATGCTCTACTCTTAACACAGTTCCTTGTAATACACTCAGTATCTTATACCTAATCACGTGTCTCCATTTAGCTCCACCAATCTTTGGCGGCCACTTTAATTTGCCACGTCATCATCAAACAGTATGTCCTTTCTTCTGTTGCCACCTCACAGAACCTACTTACTAAGCTCAACAATCACCACCGTCCATACTAGAGACCACAAAATTTGACTCCTAAAATGAATCAAAACCGTCCATTCAAAATCCATCACCGCCACACGATCAAGAGCCCACCCTTGTACCATACACACCGAACCACTGAATCACAAAGCCATCACGTTTCGTGCTCCTCTTCTCTATCGCGAGCGACAACACTGTTTATATCTCCGATCGAGACTCGAGAGCTCGATTTCAAATCATCCATGGCGAGCAATCTGAGCCGTCTGTTCTCATCGTCGCTGACCTCGCTCTCGCGATCCGAGTCACTGATTCGACCAGCTCCTAACTCGGCGATTCGACTCGTCTGCTCCTCGATCCAGCCGAACAAACAAGCGAGCCCTAGCGAGGAACGAAGAGAAGCTACGATCGAAGAGAATCTGCAGAAACAAAGCGAATCTGAAGTAGTTGAAGAAGACGACGACGACGATGTTGATCTGAACAAAGAGACCGGTGAGGTCGGTGGGCCCAGGGGCCCCGAGCCCACTCGGTACGGCGATTGGGAGCGAAACGGTCGATGCTACGATTTCTGAGATCGGAATTATGGGTATTTTCTCTCTTCAATAATCTTGTGTAGCTCAGTTTTTTTATAGTTAAAGCTGTTAATTTGATGACTTGTTTGTTGTAGAACAATGATCAAATGTTTTGTGTTTTGATCCATTTTACATAAATAAAGGAGCAATTTTTATTTATTTATTTGTTGATCCCATTTTGTTATACTTGAATTGTGGATTGTTCTTTTATAGTGGAAACACAATTGCATTAATAATTTTGTTTGAAATGTTTGGAATGATTCATTGGTAGTGGAATTACAACAGTACTAATCTTAGTTTGTCTGTAGAATGTTATCAGAACTGACAATTTCAGGTTTCGGGTCGGGTTGGAAACCCCTGACCTGACTATAAAAGGGGGCGGGTTTTGGATTTTACCCACCAAAATGTGTGGGTCTGCCCTACCCAAAAATTGATGGACCGGGTTTTGGTTTCTTGTTATCCCATTAAACGGGTTCACAGTGATACTTAGGTAGCGTTTTGATTAGAAACTTTATGTAGGAATGAGAATCGAGAATCAGATTACGAGTGTGATTCTCATTCTTCATGTTTGTGTCTAGACTTTTTATTCTTGAAAAATAAGCTTACCAAAAAAGTTTCGACACAAAAAGTCATTTTCAAGAACGAAAAGGTAATAAGCTTACCAATTGCACCAACTCATGTTGGCAAGAAATAGGTAATTAACCAAAGGAGCCACCTCAGTTTTTGACAATCAAAAGTTCAAAACGATGGGTCTATTGAGCTTAGAGGGGAAAATACTCTATGTTCAAAAGATATTGTAGGAAGTAGAAATATATATCGTGTCCTTTTCCTGATCACTATCTGATCTCAGGTAGCGTTTGAATTAAAAATTTCATTAGAAACGGGAATCAAGAATGAGAATGATATTGAGATTCTCATTCTTCATGTTCGAATACTTCTTGGTACTGATAATGACATTCCCGTTGCCCAAACCTACTTTTTAATATGAACACTACCTTATTGTCCTCAAATCATAGAAATCTTGAAGGGCTAACAAGGACCTCAACAGACTAAAAATCAGTTGTGAAGGTGCTTGTAATGGAGTTTTAGTTTCTTAACAAGGTGCTTGCCATTGTTATAGATTGTTGAACTCCATGTATCGGTTGTTAGAAATTTAGAATTACTGGTAGAGACAGTTCATGCAGTCTTGCTGATGGAATGACAAATCCAAGTCAAGTCCTGTTCTTGAATTCTAAGTAGAAACAGTTAGTGTCATTGTTGGAACTTGGAAGAGCAAATCGGAGTCAAGTCTCTGGTGTAATTGGTAGAGATGGTTCAAGCAGCCTCACTGATAGAAAAATAGAGACAGAGTCAAGTCTGTTGTTGAATTGAATGCTGTTTCAGTTAAACAAAGGCTCTACTATAGCAAAATCCTTCTAGATTTCCAGTGGCTCAGTGTAAAATCCAGCTCTTTCCAGTTTTTACGGGAGGTGGCTATTCGTGTCTCAACATGTGACCCGACATGAACATGACATATAAAAGCTGTGTTTGATCTCACTAGTTTTGTAATCATGCTGTTTTCTCAACTTGTATAATAGTTGTGTCGCGTTTGGGTTTAGTCCCAAAAAGCATTTATGCACGAGTGCACGACTAATTATTCTAATGTGATCGAGGTGGCGATTCGGGTTACAAGGCCCACTTCTGGAGCTATAGTTATAAATTCACCCAAAAAGACCCTAACTAGTAAAATATAGTTATCTTAAACAAATGAATATGTGATATTTGATCGTGTTGGAGAGTGTCGTGCTGATTAATGTGTTGGTCTTGTTGTGCAAAATGTATTCTTAATCATGTTATGGTTTTCAGCTTATTTAAACGTGTCGTATTCGTGTTGGCTCATATAGCGCACAATCAATCTCCAACACGACACAAACATGTCACGCACACACAAATGGTAAGTCCTAGTTTTCGATTTTTTTCCGATTCAATTTTGTGTCTAAAGTCACAACTAATAAAATAATTAGCTGGAAAATTATGTTAAAATGTCTTGAAAAGCTTTAATATTTTATTTTATTTAGTTTAATGATAGATTAATAACATTAGAATCTATCAAAGCCTGATAAAGGGTCAAGTCAATTTCATGTGTGAAACATTTTCCAGCCACTGGCTTGTTCTACTCTGTTGCATATGTGGCCAATAATACATTGTTTAATTTCATGTATTTTTCTATGAAGTAGAAATTTTGATTCCCCCATACGAGTTGACCAACTTTTCGTGTTTTGAAGGAGTATATTATCTGTAATACAATACGAACGAGAGGTTAGAGTTGACAGTTTGTGATGTGTCAGTGTAAGTATTTTTTCTCAAATAAAAAACGAGGCGAGTTGTAGTTAGCTCTGAACTGAACTTGACAGGATATTCGAAAAGGTATGGACTGATTATGGTTGGTCCGACGGCCCGAACATATTTTGCTCGTGTCATATTCATGTTGAGTCACATGTTATGTCTCAAACTACTATCTCTCACGAGATAACATTAAATAGAGTTGAAAATAAATACGATTAGAAGATCTAGAAGAGTTTTGATAATACATTTCAGTATTCAACCCTACACTGAAAATGATTTGGTTGATGTGGTTGTGATGGTTGACCAATGGCCACGTCTATATATATATATGTATTTATATATGTATATGTATTTATATATGTATATGTGAGTGCCAATAGCTTCTAATTAAAGTAACATTACTAACCAAATGGACCTTCCCAAACTCTTCTCTCCCTCTATTTTCTTCTTCTTCTTCTCACTACTCTCTTTTATTGCAGAAACAACCTCACAAACATGCTCCACCGCCACCTGCCACCGCTACGGACCTCCGGTCCGGTTCCCTTTCCGGCTAACAAACCGGCGACAGCCCAAGTCCTGCGGCTTCCCGGGCTTCGCTCTCTCATGCAACACCTTCAACGAAACTATAATAAACCTCCCTTCCGGCAACTTCAGTGTCCAAGAAATAGACTACACTTCACAAGAAATAAGAATCAATGACCCCAACTACAACTGCTTGGCTCAGAAGATTCTTTCCCTGAACCTCTCGGGCTCGCCTTTCCGGGCAGCTTATTACCAAGACTTCACCTTCTTCAACTGCTCGGTGGACTATTCGAGCTCCAGGCTCAGGCCTATTGCTTGTCTCAGTGGAAATGATCACACTGTTTTTGCCACCTCTTCTTCGAGGGTTGCGAGGTTCTTGTCGTCTGTTTCGTGTTACGAGGTTAAGGTTGTTCCGGTGCCTTGGCCGTTTTACGAGGAGGTTTTGTCGTCTGATCTCAGTGGTGATTTGGTGTTGGAGTGGGAGGTGCCTGGTTGCAGGAGGTGTGAGGCTAGAGGTGGAAGGTGTGGGCTCAAGAACAATTCTAGTCTTGAAGTTGCTTGTTTGAGTGTTGCTCCAGGTAATGATTCTTTTCTCTTTTCTTTTGTTTAGTTTGCATAATTATCGATTTCGGAGATTAAATCAGTCTGTTGGTCCTGTTGAGGTCTCAGGTTCGACCAATCTAGTGGATTGAGTCTTCTACTTAGGCGACAATTTATGATTATTTGTTCGACCTGTTTAGTTGGCTAGTCATTTGATAAGGTTACAACTTATTTTTGTATCTTTTATAACAAAATGATGTTTTGACAGGTCAAACTCAGGTTTGATCGGTTTTAACCAATTGTGAGTCGTGATCATTGAGTCATTAACAAATTAGTTGATTCATCGACTAGGTCATATCACCAGTTCAATCAGTTTAGCTTGCTGAGTCATCTAATGAAGTGACAACTTAAATAAAATTAATAAAGTGATGTGTTTTGATCATTCAAACTCGAGTTTGAATAGATTTTACCGTCTGAGTCCACATAAGTACTTAACGCATCGTTAGGGTTGATGACATGCCCTATTCTAGAAGAGTTGTCCCTTGTCACCTAGAAAAGTTCTAACAAAAAATAACTACATTAAACAAGCTTGGTAGGTTAATTTAGGTCAACTTATTAGTGTTTTTAAATGAACAAATTGGATACATTAACTAATAGTTTTGGAATTAGGTATGAGGTAATAGTAGATAAAATTATTGTTACATGATGGGACATACCAACAAATTGTTGTACAAATACAAATTAAAATGTACTAAAATACATGAATAGTCTACAAAACATCACTATTAGATACAATGACCTTTATCTACTTGCAATTTTTTCCCTTCAAACTATTGTATATCTTTCTTTTTATGCAACTATTGTATATCATATTTCAAAGTGGAGGTTATCAATTTGAAAAGGTTGTTTGAATTCAAATATTAAAACACCTTTCACATTTTTGCAATAGTGATGACTTGTTTACAAAATTTGGCTAGTGATTGAAATCATGGAAGTTTCTCACTTTTGCAATAATTTAAGAAACTTTATTTTTTCTTTAGAAGAATATTGTGATTGATGGGTTGGTTTAATGATTAAAGTAAATGGCTTGAGGGTCATTGAATTAGATTTGAACTTGAAGAGTATTGTAACGTAGAAGTAACAATTTGGTCTTATAAAACTCGTTGGCACCTAAAATTTTATCTGCAATTTTGTGGCTTAGAATTGCGTTCAATAGACCCGAATAGTTTAAAATTAGAGTCACAAATTCGCATATTTTACACGTAATTTGAAAGTTGAATAAAATAATTCGCATACAAACATTTTCTTTTGACATGAATATGACATATTTTCCTCTCTCTTTATTAGGAGTTCCAAGGGGTGCTAGGTATGCCATATCCATAGGTGTTGGAATCCCAACAGTCTTGTGCACCCTAGGGCTTGTATGTTTCTTGTGTGGCAAGGTAAAGAGCACCTACACAAGACGACAATACCCCGTTGCTGAACCGACTTCTGCCATCACACCGGGACACATAATTTTCACAGGACTCGATCTCAAGACTATAGAATCTTTTCCTAAAGTCGTGTTGGGTGAGAGCCGACGCCTGCCTAAACCCGACGACAACACGTGTTCGATATGCCTTTCCGAGTACCAGCCCAAAGAAACCCTAAAGAGCATACCTGAGTGCCAACATTGCTTCCACACTGAATGTATTGATGAATGGCTTCATCTGAATGCTTCTTGTCCCGTTTGTAGAACGTTTCCTAAACAATTATCGGTAGAATCTCACACTGATTACCCTTTGTAACATCTCCACATTGGGCGTCTAACTGTCTAAATATAGATATGAATACACATTTTTTGTTTATTAATGAATTAAAAATTTAAAATGATGGTTACATTCGTTACAATTTTGCTCATGAATTTTATTTTATTTTAACTTTGTTCAAAAGTTTTTATTTATTAATAGAAACAATCTTGTTAAATAAAGAGCATGAAGATTTCAAGAAACACCTTGTACTTTAAAGAATCCAAAAAAGAAACTGTTGGCATGGATAGAAAATTCAAATGTGGTTGGCTAGGAAATTCATTTTGTAATGAACCCTCCAAGAAACAAAGGAACATAATATTTAATATTAATCTTATATAGAAATCATGAAAAAGAGTAAAAATTTGTGAAGATAAGAAGAGACACAAATTATTTTTAAAAGAAGTCAAAGTTATGTAGCTTTCACAAAGTCAATGTCAATGAATATCGATTCCTTATATAACTATTTTTTAGTACAAAGATAATAACAACGACGGTTCAGTATACGAGACTCTTAATAAAACTTATTCTGCTTCCGAAATAATTTCCAGCTCCATATTGTGAGCCCTACTTGGCTTAGCAACAATTTTCTGGCTTCCATCTCCGGAAGAAAATGGGTTTGGTGGCATTGTGAGATTGTCTCCATCTCCTTCCAACATTTGTACCACAACTTTCATGGACGGCCTATCAATAGGGTACCATTGAATACACTTGAGCGCGACGATGGTTAACTTATTTACAATTTTGCCATCCCCTTCTTCTTGAATTTCGATCCCTATTTCCGCTCCTTGTTCCACACGCTTGTATACCCATTCGGGGTAGTACACTTGGCTCGGATTCTGCACATTGCCATCAATGTTCCTCCTCCCTCCTACCATTTCCAACAACAACATTCCGAAGCTATAGACATCAGACTTGTACGAGGGTTTCCCAAAATTTCTAGACGCCACTTCAGGCGCAATATAGCCCACAGTCCCTCTAGCCCCGGTCATGGTCACAACACTTTTTTCCTTCGAGCACAACTTCGCTAGACCAAAATCGGAGATTTTAGGCACGAAATTTTGGTCTAGCAAGATGTTGTGAGGCTTGATATCAAAATGTAGGATTTGTTGGTCGCACCCGTGGTGAAGATACTCCATCCCCTTAGCTATGCCTAGGGCAATATCTTGAAGTCTCTCCCAACCTAGGGCGTTTCTCTTGTCGCCTTCCGAGAATATGAACTTTTCTAGTGACTCGTTTGGCAAGAACTCGTAAACGAGTGCTCGATTAGGCCCATCAGCGCAGAATCCGACCAAACGAGCCACATTGACATGGTGGATCCTACCCATGGCGCCAACTTCATTGATGAACTCTTCTCCATTATCAATTGAATTGTTGTTCAGGATCTTGACAGCCACTAGAATGTTGTTACTAAGCTTGCCTTTGTACACTGTCCCATAGCCTCCTTGCCCTAATTTTTGCTTCAAGTGTTTTGTGATCCTCTTGATATCAGCATAAGTGTACCTTGTGGACTTGAGAGCCTTATAATCCTCCAAAAATTGCTTGATCTTGATCTCATGCTCCTTTTCCAATATAAATGACCTGTGGATATGGTAGAATCCAATTGGTAGCAATATGAGGAGAAAAGAACCAACTATTGCACCTGCACTTCAACATAAACACAGAGAATTCATTAAAATTACTATGTACTGGAACTGACAATTCAGGTTTTGCTTTGATTTGAAAAAGACTTGATGTGGATCCAACCCGACATGTAGGCTTTTCGCGCGAAACCCAACTCAAAAATCATTTGAATTTAGATATGCAATCTAAACCCGTAAGAATAAGGGTCGGATTTTGTTTGCTCGTAAATTTAAGTTCGAATTGTCAGGTCTATTTTGTATACTTAATTCCAATCTAATTTGCTTAATTAATTAAGAACATGAACATATTTAAAAAGTACCTGTAGTGAGTAGTTTCTCTGATAGCCCTGTCAGACACAAAAAAATAATACATTAAATTAGTATTGAACTTGTCAAGTTGCCATGTTCCTTCCAGTCCAATTAATGATAAAATAAAAATAAACAAATAAATTATAAAATAAAAATAGATATAATTCCATTTGATTAACCAAATTAGTCAACTGGGTTAAACAGTGTATACCCCTTAAATTGGAAAAATTGACCTATTTTTTTCGGTTTATACCATGGGATTGCTGAGGGGGTCCGCACACTCGCGGTTGACACCTTTAAGCCGTTTTACCACACCCAGACTAACCCCACTCGCCCCACTGTCAGCGCACTAAGCGGTAGGAGGCTAACCCATGAGTTTTTTCCATTCACAAGAGCTGAGATTCGAAAAATTGACTTATTAATATTGCGATTATATTTAGTTTTATCATACCTACTGACGGTTTAAATATGTATTAAATTCAAATCAAATCACTAATTGGGCTTCATATAGACCGGTAAATCAGTCCTATTCTAACCATACAATTACAACTGAGCGTGATAATTTCAAGTAATGTCTTAAAAATCAAGTCAATTTAGTCGGTTCTATAAGTTAGAGTGAAGCTTGATCCATAAACAAATTAGCTAAAAGCCCAACTCGAACCTGAATTACTAGGTAAAACCCTTTCAATTCGTATCAAATTTGGACCCGAAGCTGCGGACATCTGAATTCTAAAGTCGAGTCGCCCACTCTAATCCAACTCTAACTAGCCTTTAGCTAAAACCCCTTCGATTTGTACAATTTGGACCACCACAAGTTGCGGACTTCTGAATTCTAAAGTCGAGTCGCCCACTCTTGTCCAACTCTAACTAATCTTTCATTTTTTTTGCGCGGATAGCAGACACTCATTTTAAGACAGATAACATATGCGTACTAAGTGAAATGACCAAACTAACCTTGTGTCGGAAAGTCAAAACACTCTGTTCCCAATTCTCCTCCTTCCTTCAACCTACACCCCCTCCGCTCCTCCTCGCACCGTCCACAGCTCTCCGCCGCCGACCAATTCAACAAAACCCTATCCTTCTGAAAATCAATAAGCGCCACCGGAACCGCCTCCGGCGTCTCCGCCACTCTCCGACAGCTCGCCATCGAAAACTCCCGAACCGCACTATCCGCATAAAACGCCTTCACAAAAAACCCCGATTTCTTGTCGCTCAAGCAACGAACCATTCGCGGATCGTTGCTCGCCGACGCCGAGCAGTTGAAGAACACGTATTTGCTGAAACTGTAGAAAAAATTGTCCTCCATTACGAAATCGAACGGCGTGGAATTCAGATTCAGCTTCGGGATCTGCGTCGCGAGGCAGTTTCGCGGATCTTGGAGAGAGATGGTCCTCGATTTGTAGTCGATGCGCTGGATTTTGAATTGTGCGGTGTTTGGGAGGTTGAGGAGGGTTTGTTTTTTGCTTGGGGAGCAAGAAAGGTTGAACTCCGGCAAGCCGCAGTGCGGCGGGTGGTGGCCGTGGAGCCAGGATGGGAAGCGGTCAGGCGGTCTGCGGCTGTTGCAGGCTCTGATTCGGCACTCGCCGGCGTAGAGATCGGCGGCGGCGGCGAATGTGGTTGCGAGTAGTGATAGGATTGAGTAGAGGAATATTGGGGAAGAAGACGACATTGTTGTGTTTTTTGTGGAGCTAGGGGAGATCTTTGTGTATAATCTTTAGATATAAGTATAAAAATGGACAAAGATAGGCTCATTTTGTCGAGTCACGTGTATTTTTTCATGTAACTGATGTAACGTTTTATTTAACGTTCGATCCTCTTGTCTTGTTCGAAAAAACACATGCATTATTTCATATGAATCAATTAGCCGCCAAATAATTGAAGCATGTGAGGAAAGAAAAGTGTAGAGCTGGTTGAAAAGTTTGGTCTCTATTGAGTTAAAAAATGTGATTAAAATAATAATACTTAAATGATCTCATACTAGCAAGAGGATCAGATAAAATCGAACCATTAGATCAACCGGCACATCATCTCACACGAAAAGACACAATAATCCACCACCTAATAATTTAAGCATGTTGAACAAAAAAGATTCCTATGTACTGGGTTGAAAAGTGCGATTGAAGTAATAATAGCCAAACGTCACTAACAATGAATCAGGTAAAATCGAACGGTCAGATCAAAGATCACACCTTCGCAGAAAACACACATACACTACCTCGCACGAGCCGAATCGCCGCCAAATAATTTAAGCATGATGTAACTTTGATGGGGCAAGATAAGATACTGACTTTTGGGCCAGCCAAACAAACACTCTCTTCCATGGCTAGCTCACAGAACTTGACTTTCACTTTATTGCCCAAATCTCAAGTGATCCATTATTGACCAAATAAAAAACTCAAAACTAAATCCATTGAACAACCCCCCAAAAAAAACTCAACCCATTACTCTATAATCTTCTTAACAGCTCCAGATCTGTCCAAAACCCAAAAAACACAGATCCAATGTTAGAACCAAAAACAAAGATGCTGTTCTTGTTCTTGTTCTTGATGGTTCTTTCTCTAAATCTTGCTCTCTCCACTCAAGCTCGTCTCAGCACCAACCAGCAAAACTGCATCAATTCTTGCGGAAACCTCCACAACATCAACTACCCAATTCGCCTAGAAAACAACCCAAGAAGCTGCAACAATGGCACTGTGGTTTTGGGCTGTGAAAACAACCGCACAACTCTCTCTCTCTACTATGGAAAATTCTATGTAAACTCCATTTCCTATGACACTTCTGATGATTCCACCAACCCCACAACACTTAGGCTTGTGGATGTGAATCTTGAAGGAGACAATAATTGCTTCATTCCTCAATACTCTTTCTCTGATCTCAACCAGTGTTTTGGCTTTTACTACCCAAAATTTGAGTACAAGTTGCTTCTTGTGAATTGCTCTAAACAAGTTGAGTCCTCTAGCTATCACATTGTTGACACATCTTCTTGTTCTTCTTCTTCGGCGTCGCGGCGGGGGAGGTTTTATTATGGTTTTGATGCTGAGGTTGCTACACCTTGGGATCTTGATGAGTCTTGTGTTGTGGAAGGGACAATTCCAATTGCTAATCAATTTGGTAACAAGAACATTAGTTTACAAGGTTTGTCTCTTGTTGATATTCATAGGTTGATGTTGGTTGGCTTTGACTTTACAGTTCATAGCTATTCACTTGATTGCCAGAGCTACTATGATATGATATTTAGGTAAGAGCTACAAGTTATGATATGTTCAATACTGGCTGCGTTTGAATTAGAATTTTTGTTCGGGAAATGGGAAATAGGATTGAGTTTCTTATTCTTCGTCTTTGAATTATATATGGCTTTTTGGTCTTGTTTTTGTTGATAATTTTGTAACAACTTGACATATACTGATTATTATTTGTTGCATTTGATGTGATTTTCAGTTGGAACTTCAGATTGTTGCAATGGATTTCGATGCACGATAGTAAGAAATATTTGCTAATTCGATGTCTTCAAATGATTTTGTTGCATTGATTTGTGTATTATATGTGCTTACATGAGGTTTTTCTTTTCATTTTGCAGCCAAAATCAGAAATTACACCTTAGCTTCTATAGGTAAAGGTTTATTTTGATGTATTAGAATTCTATTTTCCTCTAAACTTTTATATATAACTTTTGAAACATGTTTGTTTCGGAAAAAATATGACAGTACAGTGCACGAGACTCTCACTTCCAGTATTGTTGAGTCAGTTTTGTAGAAATTTTATCAAATCTTATAGTTGTGACTCACATTCTAAAGAGAAAAAAAAAAACATAAATAGTTATGTAATTTATTTTATACCCTTTGATTTTGTGTTTTTTTTGTACTAATTATACATTTTTCATGAAATGTTTCACTCTAGGGGGGTTTCTTTCTGTGAGAACTATTCTAGGGTTGTTGTGCTTGGTTTCAATCTGGATATATAGATGGAGGAGAAGACACTTATCGTTGGACGATGCGATTGAAAGTTTTCTTCAGAGTCAGAACAATTTGATGCCGATTAGGTACTCGTACTCGGAAGTCAAGAAAATGACGGAAGATTTTAGGCACAAATTGGGTCAAGGAGGTTTCGGATCAGTTTACAAAGGTAAGCTTCGGAGCGGACATTTTGTAGCTGTGAAAGTACTAATGAGCAAAGCGAACGGACAAGATTTCATCAATGAAGTAGCAACAATCGGTAGGATTCACCATGTTAACGTTGTGCAATTCGTTGGGTTTTGCGTTGAGGATTCGAAACAAGCTCTCGTGTATGACTTCATGCCCAATGGTTCGCTAGACAAGTTACTATTTTCTAGACAAGAACATGGTACTTGTCCGATGAGTTGGTTGAAAATGCACGAGATTGCAGTAGGAGTGGCTCGAGGCATTGAATATTTACACCAAGGTTGTGACATGCAAATTCTACACTTTGACATTAAGCCTCACAACATACTACTTGATGGAAGCTTCGCGCCCAAAGTTTCGGATTTTGGGTTGGCGAAGCTTTATGCGACGGATGATAGCATTGTAACTCTCACCGCAGTACGAGGAACACTAGGTTACATGGCTCCAGAGTTGTTTTACAAAAACATTGGAGGCGTCTCTTATAAAGCTGATGTCTATAGTTTTGGAATGTTGTTGATGGAAATGGTCGGAAGGAGGAAGAATTTGAATGTGTTCGCGGAAGAAACGAGGAGAATGTACGATGAATTTGACCGAGAAGAGTTCATTGAGTTAGGAGAAAACGCGACAGAAGACGACAAGAAAATAGTAAAGAAAGTCGTTTTAGTAGCGTTATGGTGCATACAATTGAATCCGATTGATCGTCCTTCGATGAGTAAAGTGTTGGAGATGCTTGAAAGTGATGTTCAACTTTTGGAAATGCCTCCAAAGCCTTCTATGGTTCCTATGGTGATGCCAATATTGTTAGATGCAGAAAATGAAGTCTTTGCAAGTTCTTCAAGTAATGAAATTGGTACCATTACTCTTGAAGGAAGATGACATCAAATTGTGTAAAAAAAGTTTAAGCACAAAATAGTGTTATTAATTGTGAATAAATTTGTGTCATAAGTGTTTCTACTATTATTTCTTGATTGAGTTGTTGATGGCAAAGCCCAACAGTACCTTGAAGTAGTGCAAGGCCCATTTAAAAGAAAATGTCTAGCCCAATTTATTTATTTTTTTATATATAGATGATCCTAATCCAAATAAAATTTGGTTTGACCCATCGGGTTGCCCATCGTTTAGCTAGATCATCTGTCTCTGTTTCTGTTTCGGGGATTAGTGATTGGATTGGGAGTCTTGCCCAGTTTCGATTACTGATTTTGCTGCTTCTGATTTGATGCATTAATAATATAAGCTATTTGACCCAGTCTTGGTGGGTATGAGTGATTTTGTTTTATGTCATATTTAATTTGATGAGATATTAATAAAAATGACATTATTTATGGGTGTGAATTACAAGAATATGACAACATCTACATTGTTTAATGACAATTCTCCACTTGCATGCTTCCATGTAATTGCTTTTCTTGGACCATTTCTTGATCCATGTAGTAAAATGAGTCAACAAAAGATATTAAATACATTTAAATAATACAACAAGCTATGTTTTTCTTGGTCTCTAAAGTTGACTTGAGACCCAGCAATTTAGACTAATTCATTGATATATTGTTAGAAACTACAAAAAAAAAAAAAAAAAAACTTTTCTTGGCTCTAAACTATTTGTTACCTTCCATCAATTGTAATTGTATCCATAGCATTATATGATGAAACTCCCAACTCTATGGCCTCTTTGCTATCCACATTCACTAATGGCATGTCTCCTGGTTGCATAGTAGGCTTTGGAGGCATTTCCAAGTCTTCAACCTCACCTTCCAACATTTCCAACACTTTACTCATCGAAGGACGACTGGTCGGATTCATCTGTATGCACCAAAATGCGACCAATATCATTTTCTTCACCATCTTTTTCTCGTCCTCACTCGCGTCTCCCAACTCCATCAACTCCTCTCTTTCGTCAAAATGATCGTATATCCATGTCGGGAAATATAGTTGACTCATCTGTTCCACGGACGCATTCAAGTACTTCCTCTTTCCCACCATTTCCATAAGCAACATTCCGAAACTGTAGACATCAGCTTTATAAGAGACGCCTCCAATGTTTTTGTAAAACAATTCTGGAGCCATGTAACCTAGCGTTCCTCGTACTGCAGTGAGGGATACAATGCTATCATTCACTGCATACAGCTTCGCAAGCCCGAAATCCGAGACTTTGGGCGTAAAGTTCTCGTCAAGTAGTATGTTGTGAGGCTTGATGTCGAAGTGTAGAATCTGCATGTCACAACCTTGATGCAAATATTCGATGCCTCGTGCAACTCCCACTGCGATTTCATGCATTTTCAACCAACTCATCGCACAAGTACCTTTTTCTTGTGTAGAAAATAGTAACTTGTCTAGTGAACCATTGGGCATGAAGTCGTATACAAGAGCTTGTTTCGATCTCTCAACGCAAAATCCAACAAGTTGCACGACGTTAACATGGTGAATCCTACCGATTGTTGCAACTTCGTTGATGAAATCTTGCCCGTCAGCCTTGCTCGACAATACTTTCACGGCTACAAATTGACCGCTTCGAAGCTTACCTTTGTACACCGAGCCGAAGCCTCCTTGACCTAATTTGTTCTTGAAATTTTGCGTCATTTTCTTGATTTCCGAGTACGAGTACTTAATAGGTATCAAATTATGGTGAATTCGAAGAAATTCTTCAATTGAAGCATTCATCGATAAATGTCTCCTCCACCGTTTGTATAATATAATTGAAATCAAGAGTACAATCCCAAACAAAGTTCTTGCTAGGAACCAGCCTACACAAAAATGTTGCAGAATAAGAAAATATTTATAATTCTTTACACCTCATTTTGTAAATTAAGTGCAAAAAATTATAAAAATATAGAGAAAATCGTAGATCATATATGTCTAGATGAACCAAAGGAAAATTATCAAATTACAAAAAAAAAAATGTCAAGTCATTTTACTAGATATTTTCACTGTTCTTGTATTGAAAATTTAATATTGCAAATATCATAACAACTTATTAAGATACATAAGAAAATTAAACAAAAAATTCATATGGTTTATAGTATGGATTATGTGTTACCTGTGATTGTCCAGAAAAAAATGAATAGACCTGTTAAAATTCAAAATTTAAAAACCTTAACATCAAAATTGAGCTCAAGATACAAAATAACAAATTCAATCATAGCAAATAATAATAATAAAAAAAAAAACTAAAAGAATATATGCTTACTCTTGTGGGGAATCAAAGAGTACCTATACCTGCAATTAAAAAAAAAAATCAAAAAATAACCCAATAGTTACTACAATAACACAAAAAATTCTTAACTAAGTTAAAAAAAAAAATAAATAAAGCATTAGAATTAGGGTTCCTACCACTTATTCAATACTGAATTGGCTTCAACACCAAAACATTTCTCATTCACTGACCATTCAGCTTCAAATCCATTCAAAAGCCATTGGTTGACTTCCAAAAGAGAAGTGTTATTTGTAAATTCAACGCTCGGAATTCGAAAATTTGCAAATGCTTTTGAAAACGCAAAAGGAATCGTAGCTTGCACCACGCAAGACTCGTCAAGATCAGACGGCACATTAGCCACAGAAGTATTCAAAACATAAAAATAATACTCACTCAACCCCACAAAATCGTTACAAGGCGTTGTATCCACCAAAGACGACGAATAGTCCTCTACTCGCTTAGTGCAATTCACGAGAAGCACACCGCTAAGCAGAGACCTCAAAGACCATTTCCCGCAAGAATACCTGTAACTATTCCAATAGCGAGACTGAGTTGGAACAAAACATTTAGTAACGTTTTCATCAACTAAACTCGCATCGACCAACCAGAAGCTTCCGGAGGAAGAATATTGGGAATCGTGATGCTTGTAGTAAATATCTTGTATGTAGAACTTCATGGGACCCACATAAAGTGTGGTCCGGTTGAGCTGTCTGTCACAAGACAGCTCAACCGGACCACGTGGGTTTTCGCCCCTTTTGCAAAGAGAAACGTCGTGGTTTTCGCCTTTGAGCCGGAAAGGGTAGCTGATGTTGCGGAGGTTTCCGCAAGAACAAGAGGAAGAGAAAGAAGAAGAAGAAGCTTTAGCAAGATTGGTAGGTTCTATGCAGATTATGAATAGAACCAGAAGAAGAAACTGAAGGGTCATGACTGTATATTATTGTTGTTGCAAAGAGTGTTTGTACATGCTTTTGTAGGTAGAAAAAAATTGAAATTATTATATATATATATATATATAAATTAATTTGTTGGGCCTGCTTTGTTTTGACTGGAAAGTAGCTGGTAATCTTCAAGTTTTCGAATATATGGATCAGATACTGTCAAACTTAACACTAATTATTGAGTACACACAATTGATGTATACTCTAAATAAATAATTAATTAATTGCATAGACCCACTATTATATAACCATAATTATTTTAATATTATGAAAAACATTTTTTTTTGGTGAATACCGCGTGTAATTTTCATCTATTTTACGGTATGAAACTATTCATGTCAAGGCTCTTTTCACGAGCCCGTTTTAGAGTTTAAGACTACTGTCAGGTCTCTTCGTTTAATTCTCATCCATTTTACAGTTAAATACTACTCATGTTAAGGCTCCTCGCTATGAATTTGTTTTATAGTATGAGATTGTTTGCGTTTTCTCAAGATCTGTTTAATGAAGTTCGAACTCGAGAATTATACGCATAATCTCAACTTGCGTAGTTACCAACTGAGTCATAATCTTTGAATTATTAAATGTATTTTGACTAAATCAAAAGATAAGAACAGACAAATATCATATAAAACTATTTTATTATCTCATAATAAATATTATAAGATTAAAATATGTATATTCTATAATTATTTATTATGCTATTATACACTTATTGTCACCTATAGCAGATATTAAAGTCAACAATATAGAAAATAAACCAAGACTTTGTGCACTGATGTGAATGGTCCAATTCCAATAGCAATAGGTTGCTAGCTAGAAGTCAAAGTTTGACCAGGTCCAAACCTAAAAGCCAATCCATTGGAAAGTAATATGAAATTACATTCATACCATATTTTTTTTAATGGATAATTCTTCTAGCTGGATTATATTAACCAACAAGTTCTTGCTATTTCTGGGTTTTGTTCATAGTCTCTAGTTTGATCTCGATCACAACCAATTACAAGTCAATTTTGTATATTCTTCTCGAGTCTTTTGTTAAATTCTAACGCCACAACTTAATTAAGTGTTCACTTTCTTTTTCCGTAGCTCATAAGCTTAAAAATTCCTTCACGAGATGTCCCACTCCCACTTTTACTTGATATTTTTGGTTTTCTATTTTGCAGACCTTCCGAGACTAGCACTAGGTTTCGGGGGCAATATCGAGGAAAGAGATCTCGAGTGCAACAAGCCAAAAAGATGCAAACGCCACGGGGAACCAGCAGTCCGGTTCCCCTTCAGGCTAAGGGATCATCACCCGCCTCACTGCGGGTACCCTGATCCCGAGTTCGAGCTATCTTGCAACGAAAACAAGAACACGGTGCTCAACCCGACACAATCGACAAAGCTCTTCGTGAAAAACATAGACTACAATCTCCAAGAAATCGAATTCTACGACCCGAACCGTTGCCTCCCACGGCTGCTCCTCGACATCAATCCCGACCTCAATTTATCCTCGTCCCCGTTCCGATACATAGAAAAGTACTCGTTTTTGTCAAGTCTTGTGTTGTTCAATTGCTCGTTGACCAGTGGCGATGAAAACGATGGTTTGGGAAGTTTTGACTCGTATGTGCCTTGCTTGAGCACTGCTCGTGGATATGGCGTGCGAGCTGTGGACGAATTGAGCTCGGTTTTGAGCCTTACGGGTTGCCGGAGGATTTATTTTCCACTTCCGGCGTATGTGAGGTACTCTTTGTTTGAAGATAATAAGCTTTTTTTGAATTGGTCGCGACCAAATTGCATGAAGTGTGAAGGAGAAGGTAGAGGATGCAGATTGATGGAGGGTGATTTTACAAGAACAGAGTGCTTTGACTTGCCAAAGAAAGCTAAAGGTATGCTTGCATCTACCAAATTATATTTTCGTATCGAAACTAGTTGTTCGGTTTAGCCGGAGCTGACAATTCGAGTTTTGAGTCATAGAAAGGCTTAACCCAACCCGAGCCAAAAAGGGTGCGGTTGAAACCCATGGGTCAATAAGTTTTGGGCTTTACATATAGAATGTGTGAGTTTCTCCAAATTAGAGCTGACAATTTGAGTTCTGAGTCGGACTTTTCTAGTTGAAACTACTGTCTGGTTTAGTCAGAGGCTCAGAGCTGACAATTCAGGTTTTGAGTTGGATTATTGATAGAAAAGGCTTAACCCAACCCGACCATCAGAGGGTGCGGTTTTCAGCCACGGGTTAGGGAGTTTCAGGCTTTAAATATAAAATGTGTGGGTTTATAAGAGTTTGTCCGAATTAGATCAGACAATTCGGATTTCGGGGTTGAAACAATCTAATCATAACTCAATTCAAAAGAGGTGTGGGTAAGTTCAGGCTGCTGGTCAGGTTTTACACACAAAAAGCGTATGTTTGCCAGACTCGACTTGAAATTTTCTCCTGATAAACCCGACTTTACATACAAAATACTGGATCGGGTTTCGGGTTTAAATATTTAGCTCTACCCCAACCCGAAATCGAACGGGTATAATTTGCAACCCAAACCTACAAAAATGTGTTAGTTTTCGAGCCTATGCGAGTTTCGGTCTGAACCATTTTCATTTCTGTACAAAAATTCGAATACGAACGCTACCGGAAACTAATTGTTATTTCTGTCTGTCTTGGCAGGTGAAAAAAGGAAAATACTTATCATGACAGGTAAATATATATATTTTTATCATGCTTGCTTATGTATATATAGTTACTTATTAATTAACATATAATTAATCACAAAGCTAATTGAAGTCCTAAATGAATATTTGTAGGTGCAATTCTTGGCTCTTTTCTCCTTATAGTAGCAACAATTGGAATCTATTACATCCACCACTCTTGTAAAGTGAAGAGGAATTATGAAATCAAGATCAAGCAATTTTTGGAGGACTACAAGGCTCTCAAGTCCACAAGGTACACTTATGCTGATATTTGGAAGATCACACACCAATTCAAGCAAAAATTGGGACAAGGTGGTTTTGGAACAGTGTACAAAGGCAAGCTCACCAACAACATTCTAGTTGCTGTCAAGATGCTCAACCACAACTCCACAGGAAATGGAGATGAGTTCATCAATGAGGTTGCATCCATGGGCATGATCCACCATGTCAATGTGGCTCGCTTGGTCGGGTTCTGCGCTGATGGGGCATATCGGGCACTTGTTTACGAGTTCTTGCCCAACGAGTCACTAGAAAAGTTCATATTCTCGGAAAAGGACAAGAAAGTTGTTCTTGGTTGGGAGAGGCTTCAGGACATCGCGTTAGGCATAGCCAAGGGGATGGAGTACCTTCACCACGGGTGCGAGCAACAAATCCTACACTTTGATATCAAGCCTCACAACATCTTG
>JAYMTF010000327.1:0-39721 GCA_036897485.1 Pelargonium nanum
GCCTTAAACCACTTGGCCAATGAGGCGATGATACGAGGTCTACATTACATTACATTAAATATAATATAATTAACGCTCTCAAGACTACTCAAACATGAGTTCTACATTCTACACTACATTACATATTCGAACACGAGATCTACACTATATTACATATATTAATGTACCATTCCCCTGCTCATGCGATGACTCGAACACAAAGTCTACACTACATAATGTAATTGAATAAAACGACTCAAACACAAGTGTTGCACCACATTACGTATAATACACCGATGCTTACGTAGGAAAACCGAGCTCTTAACCACTTGACGTATAACCCCTTTGGTTAAACATTTTCCAAAAGAACTTTAAAATAATTCACAAGGACACTTTCGTCATTTCGAATCAACAATAAAATAAAATAAATCTAAAATATTCCATTTCGTTCGTATAATGAGTACGGGCTGGTTCCTATATATATACACACCAATCTCCACTCTTCGTCTCAATCATCAACCCATCACCAAAACCATCAACACCACATCCAAAAACCAAAGATTTATTTTATTTTATTTTCATTTTCATTTTTCAGTTCTTGATTATTTCCAGAGAGAGCAAAAAATGGGCAACAGTTTAAGGTGCTGTTTGGCTTGTGTACTTCCGTGTGGAGCTCTAGATTTGATCCGAATCGTCCATCTAAACGGCACCGTAGAGGAGATCACGCGTCCGGTCACCGCCGGCGAGATACTCGCCGCCAATCCCAACCACATCCTCAGAAAGCCGTGCTCTCAAGGCGTCGTCCGCAAAATCCTCATTCTGTCGCCGGAATCGGAGCTCAAGAGAGGCGGCATCTATTTTCTGATTCCGAACTCGTCGCTTCCGGCGGAGAAGAAAAAATCCGGCGGCAACAAAAAGAGCTCTAAATCTTCGAAAATCGACAGTAAACAAGGAGTCGCCACCGCCGCTGCTGCCGGAGGTGTAAGATCCGACGTCGTGACGTCACATTCAGAGAAGAAGCCGTCGCGGCGGGATCGCCGGAGCGGAGGCCGAGTAGTAGAGTGGAGGCCTTATCTCGATAGCATCTCCGAGGACTTGTAGTGTTTTTTTTTTTTTGTTTTCCGGTCGCCGGAACCTGACGTTCCCGGCGGGAACCAAAGTGGTTCCGTTGTGCATTTTGGGGACGTTTTTATATATATATAAATTTGAATGAATATTGGTTGTGGATATAAAATTACTTCTTTGCCCTGTTATGGTCTCTGCGACCTGCGTATAGTAATGGCAGATTCGGAATTTCATAATTCATGAGATTTTCATATAATTGTGTATGATAGATAGATCTGTGTAGTTAATTTTTATTTCTTTGCCTAGTTGACAATTATTTTGAGAACATAAGGATTATATATTTTTTTGCAAAATAATGAGTATTTTTTAAATAAATAAAAGTTGTTTGTCGGTCTATTAATTATTATCTCATTCAGTCGCTGGAATTGGTGTTTTTGGGTCAGATGCACGATATTGAGATGCTTATAATCCTCGGTGTCTGTTTTGTCGCTTTTGCTTATTGAAATTATATGCAGTTGTCAAAGTTTATTTATATAAAAATGTTGATGCAAGTTACAATATATAGAAAAATAAGTTGCATATTATATGCTCATAACAAAATTAACAATTTGATTTGCACATTTAAATCGAGTTCGTGGACAAAACTCATAATTTCAAGCATAATTTGCATTGCGTCGTTCGATAACTAATTTTACCATAAAAGTGCGAGAAGATTGAATTTGTGAATGTAAGTCCCAATGGGTATCTCATAATCTACTTTAAAGCTATGTTTTGAGATAATTGGTCAACTTAGTTTCATTAACAATTCCTCTTTGTTTTTATTTTTTCTTCTTTCAATTGCAAATATAAACAAATTAGAACATGAAATGATTCCATTTCAACCATGTTCGTTTACTTGTTCTTATCATTGTATGCAACCATTTTTTGCATGTCAAACAATTTTTTAAGTCCCAACATTGCTAGCTTATTTTACAAGGCAATTTTAATTAATTGATCAACCTAATTATGTATATGCAATATTATTCAATGGAGTAGTTCATGTGTTATATATAAAGAGATTAATTAGTGGTGTCATCAGACTTCAAATGATGATTAATATTTGATCAAATTAATTTAAATGAAGAATAAACATTTCATTCAAAACGTCAAGGGTCGTGTTTGTATAATTATGGGAAAATTGTAGTTGACCTTTATATAATCTTACAAGACACATGATCTTCGGCCCCTGCAATTTTTTTTCTTCTTCCAAATCAAATGAACATCAGACAATTTCACCTAATCAGTTTCGTTTGTTAAATTACACTCATTTAAGTGAGCATCTATGTGGCTCAAAAGTTGCCATTTGGTTTTACTTTAGAAATAATTCTCTCATAAGCCAAAAACATATGAAGTTAAATGACAATTTTTGTCTAAATTAACTAACATTACAAGTTTGAGAAAGTTTCTAATGTTCATTTTCTATAATTGTCATTTGCATTTCTCCTATAATATATATGCTACTGATAATACATTTAATAAATGTGTTTAGTCAACTACAATAATCTCTATTAAAAACCTATTGGATGAGGTCAAAATATGCTTCATTATATACATTATTCATTTTATGTTAAGAATTTAAAGGGGGGATAAATTTAATTGGCATATTATCCCTTGAACTTGTACATTCCTTTGTATAAAGCTACTAACTATAATATTTCTTTTAGTTTGAGTCATCTTCATCCAAATTTAAGTTAGAGAAGAATTACAATAACGACAAAACTTTCTTTTGCATAATTTTATCGTTATAGTTGCATCAGCCGTATAGTTTTCCGAAACATATATTAAAATTATTAATGATTGATTAGTTATATGAATATATATATGTGTGTGTTTTTGGCCAACACAATAAATTATAGTGTGACATATTAATTAGTCTTCAATATTTTTATATAAATAAATAATCTTCAATATATTTCTAAAACAATTATAGTGCAAAAATGGAGACTAAAACTAATTATGAGTCTTAATTGGGTGAAGGAAGAGAGAGGACAAAGATGATTTATAGATAAATAATTAATTAATTGTATGCAGAAAGGACAAAAATACATATGCTCCAACTCCAACTACAACATATATATTATGGAATAAATAATTAAATAAGTCTATGAATTATAGAACTCAAAACTTGAGAACTAACGACGTCAACACGTAACAGAAATTAAATAATAAATAAAAAGAATAATGTTAGCTGGCAAATGAGTTTAAACATGTATCGTATTTAATTTTCAGTAATCACATGGATTCCCTCTTCTTCCTCAATAATAATATATTATATATTTCACATTCTATTTTACATTTGGACCACTTTTTTTATATTATGAGTTCATTTGATTTGCTGATCATAGATTTAGTTCGTCCTTCGAGTTAAATTGTGTTATTAATTATCTATCGTATTGAGGAACTTAGTTTATTTAATCAAACTTAATTATAAATTTTATTGAAAGTGTCACATTTGAGCTAGTGTGGTGCATTACCCTGTGTCGGGTTGAAGATCACTCAGTGCTTGTCATTGACAGAAGAGCGAATGGAGTTGCCGATTTTATCGCTCGTTTATGTTTTAATGGCTTTAATTCCAGTTGTAATTCTCGGTTTTTATTCCACCCGCCTGTGGGTTTTCTTGATTTTTTTTGGCTGACTGTAATGTTTTGCCATCCTCCTTAATCTATGAAGTGCAGTTTTATTATATATATATAAAAAAAGTTTAGTTTCTTGTTTCAATAGCCATGTCTTGGGATTATATCTCAGAAAGAGGTGCAGATATTTCATAATTTCATGCAAAAAGTATAGGTCTTGATTCTCAAATTCACATATACCAAAAACTTTAAAATCATGAAATAAATAAATAAAAAGATGCATGTCTCTTTATACACCATGAACTCAACTCTTTGTCCATCAATACAAATAACAAATTAATGGGATCAGATTCTACGAGTTGGATTTTCGGGTTGATGAGATTGAGTCAGATTCTACGTCGTTCGTCGGTAGTTTTTCTGGCATTGTTTACCCGTATGTGGTTCGTACTTGTTTTACTTTTATGTCAAATTGTTGTTCATTTCAACGTATTTGTAGAGAAGGCAACTGAGCGGTCGATTGGATAACTGATCGTGATATGTTGCTTTCTTTCTTCGTCACTTGAAACAAACTAGGAATCTTCAGATCCCCTTTGAAAATGCAGATTCCATCCCTTTGGATCCAAATCTACCTGTAAACCATACACAACAAAATTCAATTACACAGTTCAACAAATCCAAAACTAACTTCTACTGTCTAAATCTTAATAAATCATTACATGAAAGTATTTTGGAGTAAAAATGTTTGTTCGATATTGACAATCAAGAATGAAAGCGAGATTAAGTATGTGATTCTCATGATATGTGCTCCGATTATGACTTCGTGGGCATGAAAATGACTACTCGCTTCGTCTCAAAATATGTGTCCTGATTTTCATTTTGAGAAAAAGTAAGAACCTAGTTAGGACAGATGAAGTTTAAAATTTCCATTCTAAAGTTTTTAATCCAAACGATACCTAAATATAATTATGTACTATGTGGTTTTGTTAATATTTCCAAGAACTCAGTCTATTTCCACATAAAAATACAACTTCAGCTAGAGCCTAGAAGTGATAATATAGCAGAATAGAGAGCAAAAAGCAACCTTGAGAACAAAACTCAATATCATATATATGTTGGCAATTCCATTTCAACAAAGGGAAAGAGAGATGTGTGTGTAGTACCTGAAATGCTTTGTCCCTCCATTGAAATATACATCCCCTAGCTTCCACGAACTCAAAAACTGTCTGTGGAAGCAATGGCTTGAAGGCTTTGTGGAGCTTCACTTTCATTAACCCTGCGCATGCCAGTAGGGCCGCCGCCAGGCCATTTGGAGTCAAACCCGTAACGTGCAGGATGGTCATGTTCTGGAGGTGGTTGATGCTGGCAAGTGATAAAAGCCCAACATCCGTAACTGAACAATATGACAAGTTTATCTGAACAGAGAAAAGAGAAGACACTATACATGTTAAAACCTTAAAAAGCAAGATAAGGAACAACATAAGGAAATGAGAAGATGACTATGATCACCTGTTTGAGGTTTTGGGAAAATTGTGCGAGCGAAAGCATTCCAGCATCGTTGATGTTGCAGCATTTCTTTATGTCTAGGACTCTGAGTTGTCTACTTCCTGCGGCAATGGCTGATAGTCCCACAGATTAGACCCAAGGACACCCACGAAACTCGAGGACTTTTAACCTTAAACATTTTGACAACAATATCAATGATGTGTCTGAAACTTTGTCATTGTACGCAATGTTGATCATCTCCAAGGCGGGACATCCACGACCTACTGATTCGATGCCTGAGTCAGTTATTCCCGAGGACCTGAGCAAAAGAACCACAACAAGCTTAGATGATAGTTGATTTGGTATTATGATATAGTTGAGATCCTGTTCGCCTTCAAATGTCATATTGCAATTATTCCTCAGAAGCCAAGAGTTTCAAATTCGAATCCAAGATCCAAGAACCCATCTATAAGAGGTTAGGGCTGAGGTGAAGTGAAAAAGCAAGATAAAATAGACAAGGATCAGAATAGAAATTGTCTTGTATACTAGCTTCATATAGATTCCAAGCTTTGCTTATCTTATTTAAGAAACTACAATTGATATACCGTATTAGCGTTTGGAATAGAATTTTTGTTTCAAAATGGGAATGAGATTCTTATTATTCATGTTTGGATTATGATTTTTAGGTCATGAAAATGGCTTAGGAAGGAGAGTTTCATTCCCATTCCAAATTATATGATCCAAACGCTACCTAAGTTGCATAACATAATATTTGGTCTGTATTTCTACTCTGATCAACAACGTTTTCAAGGATTAATGAAAATAAATTGAATGGAGAGGTTCAGGATCCAACACAACTCTAAATTCTTCATTCACCCGGTATAAGTTTTATATAAAACTATATAAAGAACGAGAAATATGTAAATCGATGGATAGTTGATAATCTCATACCTGTACAAATCAAGCTCTTTGAGCCTTGAACAATTTCTACCAACTTGGATGAGCCCAACATCAGTTATGTTCAAGCAAATTCCTAGCTTCAAACTAACAAGTCTGGAACATCTCGATATGGACTTTAAACCTACACAAAAGAAACAGAGCATAATTAACTTAAAGACGCAAGTTTAACCCCATAATAATGAACCAGCGCAAATTTTACAGAGATTATTTCAGGGTTAAGAGTTGAAACCTTCATCATCAATTTCATTATCTGTGACATCCAACTCCTCTAAGAATCGGCAACGCTGTCCAATCAACACAAAGCTCTCCTTTGAAACCGAGCTACAAGACTCCATCCTGAGGGAGGTGAGTGAAGTGCAATAATTTGTTATGCTGTCTATAGAAGCAGAAGTGATCTTGCGACAGCACGTGATGTCTAGTTTCTTCAGTTCTCTGTGTCTTTGCACAAGAAAGGATAAACTCTCATCTGTGACTCCTGAGCACTTGCTTAAGCTTAGCTCCTTTAGCAAAGCACTGCAGGCTCCTATAGCTTTTAGACCAGAACATGTAACCAAACAACCGTCTAATTTAACTGATTGAAGCCCCAAAAAGTTATGCAGACTTTTTCCAAGATCAGCAGTGATCTAAACCAACAAGGAGAAGTTAAGGGATAAACCAAACGAGGGTATTTGAAATTGTTGTGAAATCATCAAAGAATCTCATACTTACAGAACAGCTATAGGCCAAGTTAAGTTGCTGTAAACTCTTAGTGCCGTTGGTCAGAGAAGACAAACCCACATGGCCAAAATTCTGACAGTTCGACATATTAAGGCTCTGTGCAAATGAAACTTTAGTCAATCAGCCAATACAAATCATGTTAAGTTGAAAATCATGCTACATCATTAGACATGTTAAGTGTCGATATGATGTGAATTATTGATTATTGTTCAAAAGTACCTTTAGTGACTTGCAACTCTGTCTAAGGGTTGCAAGGCCATCATCGTCAATGCTGAGGCATCCCTCAAGAACCAAATCTTCAAGATGTTGTAGTTGCAGGATAGGTGGAAGACATTTCTCGGTGATCTGCAATGCAAAAGCATGAAACAAGTCAGGAAAAGGCTAGCTAGGCATTTCTCACAAAGAATACATAGATGTAGCGCTAAGTACAACATATTCAAGAAGCTTAGAAGTTAAAAAGCAAAGGAAATCCAACATTTGTACTTTGCCGAACAAAACTACAACAAAACTAATCAGCAAATCACTAACAGAATAGGATGGTACATCGGCCATGAACTTTGGAAAAGTAGTTACTATTTAGAGGATCAAAGTTTTCCAATTAGTTCATCGGTAAGTCTAGAACTTAGGCAGCATTTGGATTAATGTGAATGAGATTCTCATTCCAAAGCCATTTTCAAGACCAAAAAGTCGTAATCCAAACATGAAAACTGTAAATTTCATTACCATTCTTATTCATGAAAAAAAAATTCTAATCCAAACTCTACTTTAATTAAGATGGGTGCTCTTCACTTTCACTTGTCACTTTCATATGCAATTTTTGGCAAGTGATTATTGGAAACAACCATCAATAAAGCTGGAAGATGAATACTATTCACCACTCAATATCAGAGAATCAAAATCATTGGTACCCAATTCAGGCTTTTCAGTAATTTTTTGAGTTTCACAGAATGCATCGATCAAATCGAATAAGCACAAACACAAACATGAATCTGAATCTGAATCAAGCAAAAAACTAGAACAGAACAATCAAAATGTTCTGGATATCAAATTAGTGAAAATGAACTGAAATTACCGGTAAATATGAGAGATCCAAAGTGCTAATCTGTTCACATTTCATGGCAAGCCATCTCACCCCCAAATCAGTAACACGCAAACACCATTTCAAGCAAATCAGCTTCAGCTTCCTACAGCCAACAGCGATACACCCAATCCCTAGATCCGTAATCATCTTACATCTCGTCAACCACAGCCTCTCCAGATTCTTCGCCTCCGCAATCGCCGCCGCCGCCGAGTCCGTCAGCCCCGTCCCGTTCGACAGATCGATCTCGACCAGTCCCGAACAGTTCGCGACCAAACTCGACAATCCAGCGGCGGAGAAAACCCTAGACCTGGAGCTGGACAGATTAATCGACCGCAAGGTGGAGCTCCAAGCCGATGATATGAGATTCAATGTGGCTTCGTCGACGCGAGCGCAGCGAGAGAGATCGAGGCGAGCGATGAGAGGGTAGCGACTGAGGATCGTCGGGAGGAGGTCGGCGCGTAGTGGCCGGAGGGTTTTGCGGTGGCGAGACTCGACGGAGTGGAAGGTTTTGCAGACCAGAGAGAATGATTTTCTGGAAAACGGATCGTCTCCATCGTCGTCGTCGTCGAGAAGGTCGAGAACTGTGAATAAGATCTCACAGAGATCGAATTCGAAGAAATTGGTGGTGCTGTGCTTGTTCATTGGAACTCAGATTCTACTATAGTGTATTGATCTGCATTTTGTTGTTTGGATTGAATGATTTGAATCTATGAACAGAGAAATGGATTGATTGATCACAAGAAATATATTTTTGTGGAGATTGAGTTGGTGAGGGTGGTATCTGAATCTGACATAACCGTTTGTAACAGAAACAACTGCAGGTTCATCTGGGGGAGACCATTGTTACAAAATCAAATTGCAAGATAAAGCTTCCATGAGATTTTGATGAATTTACAATTTTTTTTTGTTTTCAAATTTTTGTACTTTTATATTGTTCTTTCATTTTCTTGGATGTGAAGTTACCAAACTAGGTAAATTGTTCATTAGAATGCATTTTTCTTCACTTCATGAGAAAGTTGTCATATATTTTGGCCATTTGAATTCAAATATGAAAGTTAGTCTTCAAATAATCTTTCTCTTAATGCGATGATGTATCTCCCAAATTATAACACGACCAACTTACAAAATTATTTCCAACTCATTATCGTTAAAATTTTAAACTTGAACTCACAAACACTAAAATTTATTTTGAACCGACTTTTAAAACTAGTCGTAGACTAGCACACACATTTTGCATGTCAAACTCTTGAATCCATGTTTGTTTTGGATAAGATTAAAGTTGGGCACTTTCTATTTTGGACCCAAAATCTGAATTAATGGAAGAGAATTTAGGGAGATTTTGGACATTTCAGATGCAAGGTGAGTACAAAAAAACACCTGTAGATGAGTAGGCATATAAATATAAAAATGAATTGGTAGAATAGACTAATAAGGGAAAGGAAATAGGTAGAGGAGTAATCAATATCATTCGGGGAAGCTAACATTTGAGGAAGGACAGATTCAAGTGCACATGGTACTACGTACGGCGTCACTTTCTTTACTTTACTTACTTTATATCCATAAATCTATTTCACGCGCCATCCATGGGCGTGTAGCTACCGCTCATATCACTTTCTCCGCCAAAGCTGTTCACTTGCGTTACTAGCATTCTACTACAACTCTACAAGAGAGCACAATCTGGTTATGAACCGGACTCAAAATTTGATTCCCACTTTTCGCTGTATAATATGGGGCTAATTAGTCGGGTCCATATTCCGGGAGAAATTGCGGGTACGAACTCCATCTTACAAGTTCGGGCTCATGTTAGACCTTTCTCAACTCTACCCGACCACTTCAAAGGTCAAATTTTCTTCTCTTAGGTAGATATTGTCCCTCTAAGAAGCCAGTAGTTAAGAGGCGCCTCCACATAACTAATTAACAGGTTGATGTCTTGTTCGTTAAGAGAATCAACGAGATACATAGCTGGCGATGAAGAGTCAACTCCGCATAACTAATTTACATGATAAAAGTCTAGTTTGTTAACAGAATTAATTATAGACAAATCGCTCTCACAACCGAGACCGACCACCCATAGAATAAGAAAAATACATCCTCAACAAATTTTCAATTGTGGTTTTTAAGATATTAATAACATTTGACAACTGTTTGTTTTTTATATTGTTTTCATCACAACACAATACAATACTAGTTGTAAATAGGAATGTCACTGAAAGTCTAAAATAGCTCATAAACCAGTCCATTTTTCACTTATATAATCATTATGCAAAAGCCAATTTTCCAAGATGATTGAGATTTGAGAACATACCAATGGGCTGATTGATCCAGCTTGCACTTGTTCGTGATCATCACAAAAGAGAAAACACTCTTGCGTCTCGTACCAATTCAAATAATAAGAAAGATTACGCAAATACTCTAACAAAATTAATACGGTATTGGTTTTCTAGCTTCAATGTGAGACCAAATATCGGGACAAAAAAGAGACTAGTCCAAGTAGTTCCTTAAAGACCAATCTCTACAACACTATGGTACGCATAGAATTTTTCTACTATTACATAACAATATCCTCGGGAATGCAAGAAATGATATTAAGACGGCACTTACGTTGGGCTACTTCTTTGCATAAGTGATCTCCATGGGGTTATGAGGGGTGATTTTGAATCCTTGAAGGGCTTGCATTGCCATGGAGGATTGCACGTCGTCTTCAAATTCCACAAATGCGATGCCGGGTTTTGCTTCAATCATACGAACTTCCCTAAACCCGGGGTATTGTTCGAAGAGCATTTGCAACATCATGCTTGTGGTTTCATGGGGTAGATTCTGAATAAAGAGAATGTTGTTTGGAGCAGCTTCTTCTTGTGCATGAGAGTTTCCATGGCGGAAAGGAGCCTGCACATGACACAAACACAAATAGGTTGCGTTAAAGGTTTACATTCCACGACTAAAACTATTCACGATGACCATGCAATAAAAAAAGGGTAATTACGAATAACTACAAAAATTTCCACAAGATTTAACTAGCCTTAAGTTTAGTCACCATATTCCGTTTGTAAATTTTTACAGAATGTTCACACTATCTCTAATCACATGTCTTGCATGTGACTACTAATTTTATGTAAAGCCAATTTCACCCTTTTATATTTATTTTTTATTTAGTTTCTTTCTCCTCATTTTTCTCATTCATCCACAATTTGTAGGAAAATCCATGTTTTGGGAGTATGAGTTGAAACTTTATGAGTAAGGGGATAAAAAAGTCTTTTCATCACAAGGATTTAAGAGAGTTGCTAACAAAATGGGTCGACTAAACTTGAGGTTAGTGATGTGTCATGAAATTGTTTAGGTTAGTTATGTACTTGTGGGCAATAATACGGGCTAATGGCAGCATTATCTTATATCAAATTGAGAGAAGGAATGCGGAAAAGATAAAATCTAAGAACTTACAGGAGGAGCCCCATTGTTTTCATGCCTTGCACCATTAGCCATACCGGGTTGTTGTGTATCATCAGCTCGCCGCTTTCTTTCAGCTGGAAGATTCAGAAATGTGTCCAAAATCAGCATAAAATACAAGAAAAGTCACGTCAAATGGACCAAATTAAACACACTTCAATGAAACAATAAAAGGACTGATCCTGAACTGAAAATCCTTTCTATTTATCTGATTTACTACGGATTTGAAATCCATATTCTGATTTCTATTATCTTATTTACTACGGATTTGAAGTCCACAAGAAACATGAAAACCGGAGTACTGTAGTGGACATTGTCATTTCCCCACATTGTTCCTTTGCTTTATGTATGGTCCATCTATTATTGTATACCCGTATAATATCCAGAATTGAAATTTATGAATCCATTACAGAGTTAGAAAAGGCTCTTCCACTAGTCACACAAGTATACTAAGATAATCAAATACAAAATTTATGGTTGTGTCGAGCTGTTTATATTTGAACACATTAGATGTTTGACAGATCCGTATTCCATGAGCATAGAGTAAACCTACCATTTATCTCTCCACAATCATATTGTGCACAAAATCATCCAACAGCCATTATCTATAGACGATAGTAACATCTCCTTATGACTATAAGGAAACTTAACTTCAAAACTTTCTCACCTTTTTCTTCCTGCTTCTTTTTCTTTTCTCTTGGAACGAAGGATCCATCCGCTTTAGCAACACAGTCAGACTTTGTTTTTGCATATTGTAACCGCTGCACCAAAGTGGTCCATGATTTATAGCAAAATTTAATCATAAAAGTTGATAAATATAAAATAACGTAAGATTATGAACAGACAACATGCAGAAGAGTAGTAGGTTACTTTACTTCAAGGATATAGTGTCATTAGAATGGTCTACACTCCAGATAGTTTTCATACCTACACCAAATTATGGACAGAAACTAATTCACACTCACAGACACACACAGAGAGCTCAACAGGTTGATTCCAACATTTTGTAGCTAAATACCTCCAAAGCGTAACACAAACTATAAAAGTAAAAGAAATAATTGGGCATTTCATCTTGCATGGACACACCAGCTTAACATAAAAAGCCAAAATGATTGGAAAACAAGGTGTACCACTAATTGTTTGTCAATATACAACATCACCACCAACATTAAAGAGATTTAGTGTGAAATTGTATATTCAGATCAGACTTGGTTCCTACATGTTCAACATTTCTATAGGCGTGTCAATAGACAACAAGATAGACAATACACGATTTCAACCTCTAAACTCACCATAGGTTTATCGTAAAATGGAAAATTTTGCATCTGCCGCACTGCATTACTGGCAGCTGTCACTTCACTGAAAACAACCCATGCTTGTCCGCGAAGCTTAGCTGTCTTCAAGGCAACCACGTCCAAAATCCTTCCATATTGAGAGAACAAAGCATACAGGGATCTCTTCAATTCTGTCATAGGAGTCAGAAATTATATCATTATACTACAGAAGGCAATAAGTGATGCAATACCCGATTATATATATATAAAAGCAATTCAATGACAGTACTGATTGGTAGATTTGCTTACTCTTTACTTAAGAATAGGTAGCGTGTGGATTAAAAAAGAGAGAGGGATTCTCATAATCGAGAAATTTAATCCTAATCCTAATCCTAATCCTAATCCTAATCCAAACATGAACAATGAGAATCTCATTCTCATTCCAATTCATGATTCTCATTCCTTGACAAAAGTTCTAATTCAAATGCTACCTCAATTCCATACTGATGAAGCTGAGAGCAACAGTCAATTCCATGAGAAAAAACACAATTTTAATCATTTGAAATCAACAAAAGATGATTATACAAAAAAATAAACAAAATGCAGTAGATGCAGCAGCTTCAGTTGTATAATAAAATCTTATACAGACTACTTCAAAACTATGTTACAACCATATCGTGAGACCAACGTGTGCATTATTCTACAGTAAGTGAAAACTGCAGCTAATATGGTGTTCAAGATCAAATACATCGGGAAAAAAAAACTCAACTCAATAACTGATAAACCTATACGATTCAAGAAAAAGTTCAAAAAAAAAAACATAAGCATAATTCTAGGGCAGTTCAATTACTTCCTAGCGCCAATAATCCACGAACTGAACTCAACTTTCTAGCAGCAGGGAATGTGCATTAGGAGGCTAATTCGAGTGAAATTACTTGTTCGGTGGAAGAGAAAGTGCAGGAAAGTGGAAGAAAATCAACGAAACTGAACCCTAGAAAAAGAAAAAATGAAGAAGTTGAAAATGATACCTTCTTTCTTGACCTTCTCGTTGAGATTCTTAATGTAAATTGTTTGATTCGGAGGTATGTCTCCTGAGAGCATTGTCGCTGCTGCTTGATTGGCTGGTTCGACTCTGAAACACAACCTCTGAGTCTTCGATTTTCGATCGAGAGAGAGAGGTTTTTGCTTTGCCTTTAGAAGTAGAAGCCAACCGGTCTGAGACTGAGCCCTAGAAATAGATAACAGATCAAACCGAACGCGGGAGGAGAAAGCTCTGTTTTGGGCTTTTTGGGCTTTTCGAGTTATGTTGGGCCTGTTGCTACAATGGATTACGGCCCAATATTGCGTTTATAAGCCCATTTGATGGCCCAATAAGTACTCAGATATAGCTGGCAAATGGGTCAAAACCTCGTGGGCCATCGCTGATTCGGCCCAATCAAAGCGGGCTTAGGATGGCAAAAAAGTGACTTGATAAACATGCTAGCGTTTTTGTTTGGCTCGTGGCCTATAATTTGTTTGTCCCGATAATATTTGACCGAGTCAAAAAGCGATGTATGTTTGGTCAAGACATAGACTTCCGATCGGAGTTAAACGGACATCGTCCGAACAAGAATCTAAAAGGACTCACTAAGAGCTCCTCCCCTATAATAACTTTCTTAATTTTCTCTTATTTTATTCGCTTATTCTCTCTCGTGAAGATTTTACATTGTTTTTCAACCATATGGCGTTTATAGTTGCAAGTAGCTCAAAGTCAACACCCCCTTATGCAAGTTGTTTGTGTTAGTATTGTTGAAGGGCCTCATGTCGGAGGGGCCAAGCCGCTTCATCTTTGTGTAAGTAACAACAATATCAAGATTGAACCGACATGAAGTGAACTTGACAAGCACATTTACGTTTTTTCATTCACTTGTTGACTTTCTGTCAATTCTAACATTCGATAGTATGTAATTACATACGTAGTCTTCTATTTCATTTATGATATATGTTCTCAAATCCGTATCCCAAACTACATTGCATGATATTGTGGAAGCTATTTATATGCATATTGTTGATGATCAGTTCAAATAAAAGTTTGGTCTCTGGTTAACGTTTGGAACACCTTTGATTAAGTTAGATAGACTTTATATTTACCAACAATTTGAGTCTTTTTTTTTTTCTTTTCCAAACTAACAATTTAAAACTTATCATTAGTTGCAATTTGAATAATTTTATTTGAAAACATTAACATTACAAAACACACCAATATATCACAATACATAACATTAACCTTACACAACAACATTCTTAATTTAGGAAAAAAAGAAAGAAAAAAACGTTCTAATGGATCTATATCCTCCCAAGGAGCAATCATGCACAGTACTAATTAATATTAATAAGTACCTGTTTTATTTAACTATAAACCATTAGCGACCATGAACCACTGCTAGTAATTATCAACTTTTTAAAAATTATAGAGCTAGAACGAGACCAGGCACGCACGAGCGGTCACAAAGCGTGCTATGCCAAATGTTCAGCGTATTGCCACTTGATTGGCTCGTTGATGCAATGTCACCGCCACCACCGCCCAATACGGTCACAGTCAGGGATGTGTTCATATACTCCCTCACCTGCGTGACTCGACCGTTAGTCACAGTCCACGCGTGTATCCACGACTCGTAATGCTCTTTATATTGCACGTGGCCTTCAGCTATTACGGTTGACCCAAACCCCACAATAGATTCAGGAACAAACGAGAAATCGAATCCGGGTCCAGACCCGGTGAGCAAGTGCATCAAATGTTGGTGCGCGGGCGGGCCGTGGAACCACCACTCCAGGTCTTGGGTGAGCAATGCTTGGACCTTCTCGACGTCTTTGGCCCTGAAGGCCTCGTAGAGGACTTGAACGACCCTTTTGTTTTCTTCTTGTGTTTGAAGGTCCCGAACTCCCTGTTGTCCCATTCGCTAGCTCTAACTGAAAACGTGTTTGCAAGTAAGTAATGATCGATCGACTTTTGATAAAATTGGAGTAAAGGGTTTGTTATGATTTGTATGTTGTTTGTGTTTGTGTTGGGTTTATATAGAGGAAATGGAGGGAGATGCGACTATTGGGATGCATGGGAGGTTGTGAGAGAGAAAGGGACAGGGACCAATATAAGTAATGTTTAGGCTTTTTGATGAATCTTTGGTTCAATTACTTGTCAACAAGTGCTTGATTTTAGTTAATTTGTTAGTTAATTAGCCTAATTAACTATGGAAATGACAATGACACGTCACTCTTGATTTCATTCTTAATCGCTTGTTTTTTTGGGGTTTTGCATGAGATGCCTAATTGTGCGCTATGACAATAGGAAGTCGCACTCTGTGCCCTAAATTCTAATTATGTATATTTTGTTTTATTGATCATAATTTCTCTACCACTAAATGATCAAAAAGAGCCAAATCGGGCTATTCATTATGTTGTCACGACTTTTGAAGGTAGACTTTACTTTCTTTTCTTAATAATGTATTTTGATATTATAGGTTTCTCAAAGAATGTTATTCATGTTTAAATAGCAAAATTTGTAACAAAAATATAATCACAACTTAACCGTTCATGTTTAATTATCAACTAGTTTACGAGTCTTTAACTTTTTCCGACATTGTAAAATATATTCTTTAGTTTTTCAATCTCAACCATCTTCCAAAAGTTACAGAGTTTTTGTATTGTGCAAAATACATGCTCAACGTGTGATATAACAATACAACAAAGTTTAGTTTCTAACACCCTTTATTTCCTCTTAAAATCATCTAATTATCCGTAATATCAACTTGAGAGTAAAGATCAATACTAATCGAATCAGTTTCAATTTGAATAGCACAAAAGAAATAGTTGAATTCAGTTCTAGACTGACGCGCACTGACACCCACGCATGTATTTTTAAACTTTGGCAATGGACAAAAATATTTTTAAACTTTCTACCACCCATTGTGCTATTACTTGGCGTACAACATTATATTGGGAAATGACGTTCTATTTTTGGGTGGCTTCACTTATATAATTGCATTAGAAAAAAGTAGGGTTTACAATAATTGGATTAGATTAATACAAACATGGCTTCACTTTAAACCATAATCACTATGGATAATGAAATAAAAGGAAAAAAGTTCATAAGTCTTGTTTAATTGACCCCTGGGATCTCCTCTGGTCGTTTGGTCTCCAAGTGATGTAATGTTGCCCCCAACTCTAGGGTCATACTGGTAAAGTTGTCAAATTGATGAACCGATCATTGATTCAGTCCGATAATATAAATATCAATATGATACGAAATGATTCTATAAGAACAAACATTGATTTTACATAGTCATGTATTTTGATACGGTCCTGTTGACATAATTGACGATTATAGATAATGAGACAGTAATATGATTACTATAACTTTATGTTACAAGTGTTTTACGTAGTGTGACTCGAAATAAGACGTAAATATTTTAGCATGTCAAGTGCTAAATAGATGACTATTTTTTTCCTTACACGCTCATATTAGTATAACGATTTGGTGAACACGCGACACTACATTTCTTATAAAAAGACAAAACATTATTTTGAGGCAGTGTGAATAGAATCTAGAGCAAAACTATTAAACTATAAAAAAAATTTATGTTATTTTCCCCTTTATGTCGCGAATAGAGTTACTCATGAGTAATTTCTCTTGATTGTATTTTGACAACTTTGACCTTCGATTGCTAAGTAAATAGTATGCTTTCCAACAACAAAAAACCCGAACATATCTAGAGATGACAAGTTGAACCAAACTCTCAAACTATGCTTAATTCGACCCATGTACTTTTCTTTTGAATTTATGTAGCATAAATTGGATTAGACCATTTTTCGGTGCAAACATGATACCCGAATCGTAACCTGAAGTTGAACGGATCCAAATCATACCCGAACCCAAAAAGTTAATTTGTATTGGACCATGGAAAACACATTAGCCCACTAGTTATACTATCGGGCTAAAACTGCAAGCCCATTTTCACTCTATTGGGCCATAGCGTTAGTTTCTTTTCGGCCCAATAAAAGCCCACATCTTCTTCACCGCCGAGTCCAGTCAAATGACTCAGTGAGTAACAGTGTTTGGTTTCTCAAAACCCCAAAAAACCCCAGACACAGAAACTCACAGTCACAGCACCAGAGGAAGAAGAAGAAGAAGCAAAGAGAGATCACAAATGTTGCGGTCGCTGGTTCTGAGAAGCGCAGCGAGAAAAGAGCCATGGAAGAAGGTCCTGTCAAGCTCAATCCTTCCACCTCCTGTATCACCAGCAGCAGCAACGACGACGACGACGACAACGAATGCGAGAAATTATTCAGCGAAGAAGTCCACATCGGTGGCGAGTAAGGCGAAGAGAGCGCAGAAAGCTGCAGCCAAAACCGGAGTCGATAGCCACCACGACGACGGCGGCGAAGACGACCTAGTTCAGGCAGCTGCGCGCCGACGCCGCCTCGCTCTTAGCGAAGAAGATCCGAGCCTGGATTTGCTTCCAGACGGACGCTCCATTTTCACTTCTGCTCCGTCTCTCTCGGAACTCACTGACAAAGACGTCTGCTCCTATTTCAACTTCAGGTACGCTTTTGCTTTTCAATCTCATTGCGATTGGTGTATTGATTCATTGATTCGATTTTGATGCTATGATTCAGTGAGGAAGGCTTGAATGCGGTATTGCCTGAAGGATTGCCGACTGGAATGACTTCTGAGTTTGATGATTCTTTGCGACACGCCTTGCTCGTCCGCAAGAGTTTTTTGGATCTTCGTGACAATTTCAGGCGCATTGTTGATCCTCCTATGTTTTCTTCTAATGCCAAAGGTAATTTTTGTCAGTGTTTGCTCAATTTTTTTTTTTGAATTTGTATAGTTAGTAACCATTTCTAGGAAAATATGTGTTTTTCATGTTCTAATTTACTTCTCTATCTTATCTGATGGAGTAAGGCATGATTTGGTTGCCTTGTTCTTGTTTGGTGCAAGCCTTATAAATTGCTCTCACATCAATCTGCACCACTGATTTAATTTGAAATGATAAAATTCAAATACAAATGTAATATTTGGTAAATTGTGGAATTTCAAACAACATGTTAAGAGTTGTCATTTGAAATTTCATATTCTATGCATGTTGTGAGTTGTTTTGGATTTGGTTCAAAGTCCAAATGCAAATTATGAATTTCCTTTTTTGATGAAGGTCCAAAAGTTAGAAAGCAGATTGTTTTGGATGGTTTGGTTAGTTGTGGGAAGAGTATTACTCTTGCAATGCTTGTTCATTGGGCTCGTGATGAAGGTTGGCTGGTTTTCTACGTTCCTGCTGGCCGCAATTGGACTCAAGGAGGATTTTACAGTAAAAATCCCACAACTGATTTATGGGACACTCCAGTTCTGGCTGAACGTGTTCTTCAGGCAAGAATTTCGAAATCTGTCTTTTGGTTAGAACTGATGCTAGATTGTTATATACTTAATCTGATCAAGTGTTTTTATTATAAAATGGGAATTGTGTTAATGTACTCTCTCTTTAGTAATGAGGAATATTTGAAAGAAACATGGTTGTTATAGTTATCTTTTACAAAATGTCTCTTACTTTGAACATCTAAGAAGCTTAGGTAGTGTTTTGGATTGAAATTTTTGTTCAGGATTGGGTATTCAGAATCGGAATGGGTTGTATTAGAACCTTTTGGTCATGAGAAAGACTTTGGAATGATTCCATTTCAATGTTTTTTATTATATTAAAATTCAAACGCTACCTTAAACATTAGAACACAAGTCCATCTGCAGATCTGCCATTGTTTGACTGCCACAAATGTAGAGTTTCATACTTTCATTTAAGAATAATCTCCTGATAGCATAAATTCAATCTTTAGTTGCAAAAGAGGTCCGCATTGATCTGCTTGTTTCTCAGATTCTTCTTGGACACTATACAAGTTCATTTCAAGTTTGTAGTTTTATAATGGGTTAGTTCTTTTCAGGACTTTTTGAAGTGGAACGAATCCCATCTCAAACAACTACCGTGTCAAATATCCGACCCTATTCCATTGGGAGAGAGTGCTGATGTCGGGTGGAAGAAAGATGTTGATTCAATAACAATGCCCGAAGGTTCGACACTATATGATCTGGTTGTAACAGGAATCACCGACAATAATGCTGCTGTTGGGGTGGTGGTTCGTTTGAGGAAAGAGTTATCTCTTGTCAAAAGTATTCCTGTTCTTATTGCAATTGATCAAGTGAGGCACCAATTCCATCATCAAATGTGTTTTATAGTTTGTTAGTAACATGATATATAAATATTTCATATATTTACGTGTTGTGTTTACTTGTCTTCAGTACAACAGCTGGTTTACATTCAGCTCGTATGTGGAGGCAGTAACTGCTCGTTCACATAAGCAAATACATGCAAGACATCTTACAATGGTAAGTTACTTGTAGTGTGCAAAATATTTTTCTTACGTGTCTCTGATTTTGCCCCGATTTCCGAATCTTGGATGTAATTTTTCGGTTGTTTTATTTGTTGTTGTTCTTCATGCTCAAAACATGAACTATGGTAAATCCTATTACTATAGTGAAATACTCGTCCCAAAATGTGTCCTCTTTTCCAATTTTGTAGAGATTTAAGGATAAGTTAGTTAAGGTTGATACTTTTCTCTTATGCCCCTATGTACTCTTGTGGTAACAAACTGAATGATTCTAACTAACTTATCATAGGGATATTATTGATAATTCACACATAACCAACTTCCTAAAAATGAAAATGGACACTCATTTTGAGATGAAAGGAGTTTTTATTTATTTATAAATTTACTGATTTTACTTTGGGAAACATTACGAGTAAGTAGTGCTTGTTCAATAATAGGGTAGGTGATAATGAAAAATGTGTATGATATGATATCTTTCACAAACATAAATGACCAAGCTGACCAATTAATAAGAACTCGACTGTTTCAACATCTCTAGTACAATTGATTTAACTTTCTGAGAAATCTGACTCATTATGTCACGTATTCGGTGTGTATTTGTATGTGATGTACATTGGGTGATAGATCTATCCACGTCTTTTACAGGTGAATTCTTTTAGGAGTATGAAGCATGATGATATGATGGTCGGTGCTTTCTCTCATTCAACAGCGGTTGGAAAGCTGAGAAAAGACTTACCAGATGTTCCACAAGATGCTCGCATTAATCTTCCTCGGTACAACCTACATGAAGCAGCAACAGTTTGCCATTACTACTTGAGGTATTCTTTTAAATCACACATGCTCGTTCTAATACATATCACAATGACGCAATCATGTCAGAAATTATAACCTTAGTATCTCAAGTTTTGGGTTTCATTAATTTTCACTGAATGCTCCTATAGTTAATTGAACGGTGTGGAGTGTCTAAGCCAGAGAGGAAGTCGAGTATTTTCACATCACCAAATTTGTCGTTTAGAGTTTTTGAATATGTGAAAAGTAGATAAACACATCAATGGCCCGGCCCGCTTTAAACCCGAGTGATGACTATATTTAAAACGTCGGCGAGTCTCTTTCAGATTCTCATTGTGCACGTTATGTCCAATGCAGGCAAAAGCTGGTACGTCCCGAGGGCTTCTCGGAGGACAGTTGGAGGAAGATATACTATCTATCTAATGGAAATGGAGCAGAGATGCGATGGTTAATGCCTTTGATGCGGTGATTTTTTTGAAACATTTTGACACCTTTACGTTTCATAAATGTAGGCGAACACCAAAATTGTACCCTCTTGTGGCCTCTCTTTGATTCTTCCATCAAATGGTTTTTGCTTCGTGTGTAGGAGATCTTCCATTTCTTTGTTGTTAACATTCATATAGAGCAGTTTAATACGTTTTGTATGGTTGATGTTTTGGGAGCCCAAAAGGGAGCTTTGATTCATTAAAAGTTTTTTTACTTGAATTTTAAGGAGTGTAATAATTTGAAGCAAGAGAAGATTGCTAGACATGAAATTCAACATTCTGACAGATTTGATTGTACTAGAAAAATATGGCATCAAAATAAATGTCCATTTCTTTTTTGCTAGTCATATATATTTTTTTTATATAATATTATCATGATAAGATGATTAGAACTATATTTGACAATTTGGGCACAGACCGAGTATAAAACTCACATGTTGTACTTTAGCTTTATTTTATTGACGGGTAGAACAAGTCTAAATCATTAATAATTTTCATAAGAGAAATGAACACTTAGTGTTGCAATTGTTGTTAAGTTGGATAAAAATAATTGTCACAATATTACCATTATTTAGGTACGGATACCCAATTTCATTTTTGTTCTAATTCATTACTTATATTTTCACAATTTGGTCTCCAACTATTTTGTTTTTCAAGGTGATCCAATTCACAATGGTGCTATTAAAATAGGCTAACATCACAATTATTTTCTAGAATATTTTGTTGACGTTGGCAACAACATGACACTTAAATTAACAAAATTTGAGAGCAAGACCAATTAAAAAAAATATATTTGTACAAATAAGCGGCTAAATTGTAACATAAACACGGTACAACCCTTAAACTTTTAATAATTGTGGACACTCAAAATTGCACAAACACGACACGACACGACGCTCGAGCACAAATTGCCACCTGTATTAACTCCACAAAAAAAGTTACAAGAAAACTACTTTAACTAACAAATTCTCTTCCGTACAAAAACTGAAGCTAATGCGAAAACTAAACTGTATTTATATTAATTTAATTCTATCATTCGAAAATGAGATACTACAATATAAATTTTAACACAACACCAATGGAACAATAAGGACTCACATATCGTTAACACTACCAAAACAATCTCTTCTGATCAGTCAACAAACTAATCAACACTAAAATGTCAAAACTGTATGAAACAGATATTAAACTGTGAGCATATTTTGAATTTTACAAAAACCTACTCAGTGTGATAACCCAACAAACTATGTTTAAAATCATGCGAACAAAATCGTAAGAGGTTCGATGTCTTACTCAGAATGGAGATTGGCACAACGGGCAAGTCGATTTGTGAGACGTCGAGAACCATTTGTAGAGGCAAGCTGCATGGAATTTGTGCTTGCAGGTCTTGCAAGCAAGTCGGGGAAGACCATGGTCGGTTGTGTGGATAACACTGTAACAGATGGGACATTCTTCGATACCTTCAAATTCCTTGTCGAGATTCCGCTTCCATATCCGAATAGCTTCAGCTAAAGCTCCGTTCTGCATCATACAAATAATGCAAATTAGCCATCGTAATCAAATTGTCATTGTATGTATAATTTTACGTATAATCTTTACCCAATATCACCATCGTTTTTTTCCCCATATTTTTAACTGAGGGGAGCATGTAAACCAGAGGATAATGGGGTAGCTAAACTTAAGTTAATTAAGCCTCGTGAAATATTCTTTAGGATAATTATGATACTACGGGTTAATTATTCGTAATTACCCCTATAATTAAATCATGTCCACGAGAACAACTTCAATCTAACGCTCCAAGACCTTTTGTTAGTACAAAAAACATAAACAAACTGCAAAAGTATGAAGAGTAATCCACAACAAGTACCTGATTCCGAACAAATGACATCATTGATAGTAGCCATTTTCTCTGCTTGACTTCACTAATGCCTAGGCTCTTAGTACAATCAACGTCCACAGGCCGTAACGGGTAAGAAGCAGGAAGACGAATAACCAAGTCCATTCCTGTCTCATCCTTCGTATAAGTTGCAACAACCTCATTCGCTGATTTGGTTACGCTAACTGAGAAGTTCTCATCTATGAAATCTGTTTTCTTGATCTGCATTTCAAAACCAACATCTCAGAGGAACGTCATAGCAATCAAATATAATTCCGAGACAATGTTACACTTGATTGCACCTATAAGAAAAGCTATAAAGCATCGGTGAACATTTGGGATTATATGTCGAACAACATAAGATTTTCTACAACATTTCCATCTTACCGAGTAAGAGTAGAGCCCAAAGAAAAATGGCATGACTTCGCACAAAACTAAGGTAGCGTTTGGATTAAAAAAAAAATTGGAATGGGAATGAGAATGAAGAATGTCCAGTCATTCTCATGATCAAATAACCATAATATAAACATGAACAATGAGAATCACATTCTCATTTCGATTCTTGATTCTTGAAAAAATAATTCTAATCCAAACGCTGCCTAGTAGTTCAGTTTTCTGGTCCAAAATAATTGAAAAACTTCAAAAATATTTAAAACTATATACTTGCACTCCACAAACACTATTTAGCACACCGAACCTTACACCAGTGTAAAAAATACTACACACCTGTGATAGTTCATCTGCAATTAAAGAAGGGCTGCACCACGTTCTCGTGAAGGATTCAACGTGAGATGATGTGGAGCGGTCACGTAGATCACTAAACCACCCTCGAACATAGGCGGGAAGGACATGAAGCATCAAACCATATATCGCTCCAGCAAGTGATGCCATTTTCGCTGGTTCAGTAGGCCAGAGTGATTCAACAGAAAACAAAAGCGAACCTGTTCTGATCGCACGTGTTGCTGCAGTTGCAGCTTCTGATAGCCCAGCAGGAAGTTCTACGTCTTTTTTCTTCAGATTCTGTGGCGTACACAGTTCCAGAGGAATATGCTGGAAAAGGCAATCTAATATGACAGAATTAGTTGATTCTTGAATATACTGAATCAATCTATCCGTTGAAGGCGAAGACGGTGGTAAATACCACAAATGCGACAGCAAAAGAGACCATGCAAGAAAGACATGTACCTGCAAATATAGAGAAAAATTCTAAGAAGCTGCTCTTTGAGACGACATAAATAGTAACTTCAGCAAAACAAAGGGAAAATGGTCAAGAAGGTCTCTGAACTTTCAGAAAGTCTGAATTAATTGCCGCTAACTTTGAAGATGTGGTGCTAACCTGGCATCTATTCTAAGAAGTAAAAAATATATATTTAAATGTCACATCAGCGCCACATTTAATTATTCCATCAATTGTTTTTAAACGCCACATCAGCACCACATAGATAATGATTTCAAATGCCACACCAGCACAAAGTCATCAAAGTTAACGGTCAACAATATCCAACTAATGGCAGGGACTAAATCAGTGACTTTTTGGAAGTTTATGGTCTTAATAGGCCTTTTTTTTTCTTCCTAACATAAAGTAGAAATGAAAAGAAGACAAAGAATGCAAAAAAATAACAAAAACAACTAATCAAGCAAGTGATTGAAGCAAAACTTACCCGCTCTTGTGCCACTAAATCCATCACAAGAACCTCATAAGGTAACTTCTCTATTATTCCAGCTATTTCAACTTTCATATGAAATTTTTCCTCTGCCGGCAACTCAAGACCTGAAGAATCTTGATCACCAGAAACACCAACAGCCACACAAGATGCATTGTCTTCATGACTAATAGCCCGACGTACAACAGGTTCAGTTGAAAGAATAACAAAAGCAGCATATTGCAAAGAAGGAACTGGTTTGGAGGAAAAGAGGATGGCATACAAAGAACTAATGGGCCCTTTCCTTAATCCCCAAAATTCAATTGACCTCACTGCTCTATCTCGTGCTTGTGGTGAGGAGCTTACAACACTAGAAGCCACAAACTCCCAGAAGAAAGGGTGATCGAGCCGAGATGAAGCAATGATGGATGCAACTTCATCAGAATAAGAACTTACAATAGCCTCAGCAATGCCGGTGGAGAAGAATATACGAAGAATGCCTTCTAGAATACGATCTTTAATAGGACCCCATCTTTCTGACTTCAACAGGCTTGTACTGTCTTTGTTTTCTGTTTGTGTCCTCAAAAGCTCGGAAAACAGAGAAAATGATAGAAGGGCATTTGTAGCAATATTTAGTGGAAAATGGTCTGGAATGGAAACAATATGCTCAACCTTCTTCACAACAGTATCCGAACTATCAGAAACAGGGCAGTCGTTGATAAGATCATTCACATTTTCAGCAACTTCCTCCGACATCACAACTGCTGATTGAATCCAACGCTTCAAATTAGATAATACAAACTCCCAATCATCATCGTTAAACTCTTCCCAGCAATAGCTAATTACAATAGCTATTAGTTTCGATAGCAGCATTTGTGCCACTGGTAGCTGATTGGGCCCAGCCAATGCACCAACACGAGGCCTTTGTTTCCGAAATAGATCAAGCAAAAGTACTCTCTCTGCAGGGCTAGCGTCTCTTCCCACCTTCAGTGCCTTTTTCCCCCCACTTGTAGTTAAAGGATAACAAGATATAATCAATTGAAACCATTCTTCCATACCTACATACAAACAGCACACATAAAAATAATGAAGTAAAACATCACAGCATTACTAAATGAGAATGTACATCAACAAATGGACATTTCAAACAATACAAAATATAATATGTTGCAAGAAGGGGTGTAGGGGCTGCCAGACCACAAGCTCCCTAAAATGTATTAATCTGTAGAGGACCAACTCAACTCAGCTAAAAGCTTAAATTGATAGTTAAAGGGCAAATATTAATTTTATACTCTAGTACGCCCCCTCACATGCAAGCCCATTATTGCTTTGCACGAGACCATTGCACAGCTCTTCTTTGCATTCCAGGGTCATGGCAGAACTCGAACTTGTGACCTTCAGGTCAACAAGGTTCTGATATCATGCAGAAGACCAACTCAACTAAAAGATTAACCTTATAGTTGAAGGCCCAATATTAATTTTATAATCTAACAAACCCATTCCTAAATTTTGAATGTTTGAGACATGATGCAATTATAACTCCACCATCCTCCCATAAGACAAAAACAATGAGCCTTTCATTTTGAGAAAAGACTGTATTTACCTTCTTCACCTTTCCACATAGTCAGAGGAGGGAACGATAGGGTCCTTTGGAGCCAATCCTTGATGGTATCCTGCATATTATCTTCCTGAGGACAATCAGGTTGGGAATCCTCACTGGAGTTACCAGATCTGATGCTCCTTTGATATAATGGTTGAACAACCACATGTACAATAAGAGGAGCGATCTTCAAACAATTCATGTTCACTTCTTCACCAATATAAAGTTTATTAACAAGAAGCTCAAACACTGACATAGCTTTATCCGTGCCCCATATATTATCTTTGAACAAAGTAGAAAGAAACAATACAAGAGCTCTCAAGAAGGGTTCTTCAATGCCCTCCACTTCATCATCTGAAGTTGGCCATACATTGAAAAAACACTGTACACCACTTCCTCCACGAACAAGAGCACCATCCAGTAAAATATTAAAAATGGAGTCTAATAAGCTATCCTGAGGTGAGCAGCTGCTCTTGGTATAGAGAGACAGTGAAGGTAAGAAAGAAGATATGGCACTGCCGCCTGACCATTTCCATGTGCATAATATTTCAGCAGCGAGCCAAGCTCGAGAAGTGACCTCTTTCTCTGTTGTTTCCCCAGGTGAACATGGAGGAGTGAGTGAAATATAACCGCCAACCACTTTATCAACCCCCAATTTTAGTATAAGTTTGTTAATCAAAGAAACAAACTTTTGATATCCAGATGCCTGCACATGTGTTTTAAAATTAGAAGTTACTCAACTTGTAAATGTGATTAAATGAAAGAAGAATGCACAATCTAATAACTGCAATATTTAAACTTAAAACTCCACTTCACCTTTCTTTTTTATAAAAAGGATAACCATTCTCATACCAAAATTCATTGTATTATCAAGGTATCCAACAGCGAGCTACTTCCTCATCATAGTTCATAGAGAAACATCTAAGACACTGAATCCAAGGATACAGAAATTTAATAGATCTAGGGGGATAACATGAGAATTGAATCCAAAAAAATAGGCAACAGTACCTAAGCTAGACAAAGTAACAAAAACAGATAGCAATGCTTATTTAGTCAGGCAAACAGTAAATCAGGAGTCCTCTGCACAAGTTTGCATGGGAGAAGTTTTGGTCATAGCTGGACACGATAAATTATATTATGAGAAGTAACAATTAAATCTGTGCCATACTGTGATGAGGGGCGTATCTCAAAAATGACCGGAAAAGGCCAAGACAAATATTAACAGAGGTACAACCTATCTAAATCTGTCTCATTTTATGTGATCACTATACATTGTAATTAGTTACACCAAGTTGAAAGTCAATAACTAACAAAATTATTTTAAATCTTTGCAAAAGGTAAAGCAGGACCAACACACCAAGAGCGAAAGAAAAAACTCACAGAAACATACTGGAAGTACGAAAGAATAACATGGTAACATCAGAGGGATTGGATGATACTTATGAGGAAAAGGAGGTATTTAAAATCCTTTTTCAGGGTGCATATTCTCCTAGTAGTCTAGTACTATTTTTTCATCCTTAGTATGTTTTTGGAATTTTGCCGAAGTACTAGTTAGAAAGTACCAGGTTCTTTCAGAGTTTGACCCCATTGGCAGATGGTGGAGAAAAGAAACAAGCAGAAATATATAAAATAAAAAGGGTAATCAACAAAAAAAAGTTAAACGAAAGGTAAGTACAAAAACAAGTCATCACTCACAGCAATATCTGTAGATACATTTTGAATATGGAAGACAGCCGGTTGTTTCGAGGTGCTGAAATCTGGAACGATCCACAAAGGCCAGTTATCATCCTTGATCATAAGCTGGTCCAACATATTTTGTTCTTCATATGGATCATGACAGAGACTTTCAAGAACTTGAAGCACCCACAAGCAGCACAAAGATGTAATTCTCTCGGCATTTAGAATATCCTCCTTGAAGATGACAGACCTAACGGTCTGAATTAAAATAGCACCCAATCTTCTTCGACAATCTATGCACAAGCCTTTCCAGAATTGATTACTCATATTACCAAGAAAAATATGCACAGGTTTACCAAAGTCCAGCTTGGCCTCAATTTCAGATGTTGAGTCATTCACAAGTACATTATCCAATGATAATGCCAACTCCCAGTCAATAATAAATAATACAGCAAGAATAGCTGAAACTAGCTCAGTTTCTTGACTAAGGGTTTTCAAGCAAAATAAACTGCCACCAAGTACTTCAAGGGAAAATTGAGCCATCTCAATTCTGTTGCTGGAACTTCCAATTTCTAGCTCAGCAGCATTTTTTGCCCCAGCACTCAATAAAGATCCTGCATCTCTAACCCAAGCGAAAGAAGACTGCAGAACAAAAGTGAGTAACTTTTTGAGAACTTCCTGAAATATTAGGATTGTTGCACTTCTGGAAACAAAAGAAATTTGGTCATCTTCTTTCAACCCACCCAGAACAGCACTGCAGAAAGGTGAATAAAGAAAGGTCATTATCATGCAAGAAAAAAAGTTTGCCTTTGGGAAGTTGCCTTCTGATTGTTCAATTGTTTCAGTATGCCATAAAACACAAAAATATTTAATCTCAAATTAATAACAATCAAGAATATAATTTCAGTCAGTCATTTCAAATATATGCGAATATCACATTAACAATATACAGCAGAGACAATCTGAACAATGGGTTGTACACTGACAAAAGTCACAAAACAAACCCAATGCAATATGAAATCCTAATTAGTATACGAAAGCTTGGTTCATTTAAATGTTTTATTTGTAATCAAATATACTATGATCCCTTTTATGCTTCATCATATAGAAAAAACAATATAGACTGACAATGGAAGGCTGCAAACATATAACTAAGATAATATCAGTTCTTAATTCACATACCACACGAATTGAGCATAAGAAGCACTGAAGGGTGCAATGGAACTGGAAATGGAAATAGCAGCTGAATCTAGAAGATCATGATGCCAATGTTCTGGACGGGAGCCTTGCTGATAATTGGTGCCTTCATCCACTATCCTTCCCGTAATGCGTCCTCTTGCTTTCTCTAAGAGCATTGCCAATATAGATATTTGGTTGGAGTCAAGGAGCCCATTCCCAGCCTTGGAATGTTCTGGGTTAGTTGCATATGTGATAATAGTGCTCCACTGCTCAGTGAAAAAATCATCATCGAGCAGTGCAAGCAACAGATCTAGTCGAGCACTGGTGGAGCTACTACTATTTTCATGCAAACACCAAGGGACAAATGTTTCCTTGAACATTTGCATAAAGTGCTCAGGCTTCAATTCCTTCCCATCACTAGAAAGGTGAGTGCAATGCTCGCGGTTGTGGACAGCAAGTTCTTGAAAAATCTTACGTGGTCCAAAAATTGAGACGACAACTGATAAAAGTCTCGCACCATCTGGGGTATCCTGAAGCCCAACAGTTGAGTTCAGAATCAAAACACATAAATGAAATATATAATGTAAGATGCATAGACTCAACATAACACCATAACAAGAGCTGACTACAAATCTTACAGACATGCAGTTCTAATTAGCTCTTTCTTTAACCTACAATAAAGAGACACAAATATTAACAATAACTTCCTAATAGTTCATAAGATATCTATTTTGACAGTGTTCACAACTAAATGAGATGAAAACAAGAAACTTGATGTAACTCAATAGGTGCTCACAAAGCACCATACTTTAAGGATGCGGGATATAATGGGCTTATGAGTGAGAAACTAAGAGAAGTTTGAAAAGTGAGAAACTAGATGAGGGGGGTTGCATTATGAGGTTCAGGCTTCATGCTGGTAGAGTTAGACAAGACATCAAAGAGACTCCAATGGACATACACTCCAACAACCAAGTTAAGTGCTTATGTGGCAGTAACTTACATGTGATCTTAACAATGGGAAAGACTTCCCTAACATCGGACCCACTAAATACACCAAGGGCCAAGCTTGACCTTTTGCAACTACATTATGCTCTAGTAACAATAGAAATTTGATGATCTGTTCAACATTCTCAGAAGGTTTCTCACTGTTCTCTGCTGGCTGAAATATCCCCAGGCAATTCTCCTGAAAAGCCGCAAAAAAGGCAGAGAGCAGATCGTGTTCCAATACACAAATACCTGAAAGGATTTCAACAATGCATTTTCCCAGCTCTTGCAGATAGTTTATTGGGTACTTATTATTCAGTGTTCCGACAACTCTTTCCTGGTTTTCAGAGCCAACGGAGAACAGGTAGTCTGGCCACAAAAGTTTTACAAGGACATTCTCAACAAGAGTAACTCGGAAGTGGCAAACAGAGTCGGGTCCATCGCAGTATCTGATAGCAAAAGAGAAGAGCACAATCAGAATAAAAAAACAACAGAAATATTGGGTACATTCACGTTTAGGCACAAAAACATCCTCCCACCTTGATGCGTTATGTAATGCCCACATAAAACATTCTTCAAATGCGTGGAAAAAAGCAAGTTGATCTGCATTTGAAGAATGGGTTGGATTTCGCCCGGCCCATAGGTTCTGGAAAAAATCGAGAAAGAACACCTCTCCCACTATTGCTTTGGGAGGCACAGTGTCTAAGAAGAGGATCAAAGCAGGATAAGAAACCTTCTGAGATCCAAAGCACCCATTCCTAAGGAAATGCCAAAAACGGTTGAGTATAGTTTTCTGAACATTCATGGAAGTCCAACTGCCAGGAAATGTTTTAGAAAACAATAACACTGCATCCCACATAGATGAATGACAAGAAGGATCTTTTTCCTGAAAGGCACCAAGAATTGCGATAGCAAGGGTTTTCATATTTACTTCATTAAAAGCTTGAGGAATATTTTTGATGTAGCTCCTTAATAATGAATATGTAGCTGATCGGATGGCAGGGTTTTGCGACTTCATAAAGTCAAGAAAATATTTATGGTCAGAGAACAACTTCTCAGCAAAAGAAATACCAGTAGCCCTAGCCTTTGAACCGTGTTTTGGTTCAGCTGTTACATTTTCAAGACCAAGCGTTTCAACACGTCTATAAAATAAAACATCTAGGAGGGTAGCCAAGGCCAACAATGACGAAGAAATCACCTGCACTCATGGAAAACAGAGACAGAACTGAGGAAGATGAAATATGGGAATGGCAATGCGTTTCGTACAAATACTAACAAATAACAATTCAGGAACAGCAATAGAGCTACAGATAACATTCAAAACAAATGTCTTTACAAGAACCTCTGACACAAATAAAAAAAAATCAAACAATGACCAATAAATCTTTCTATATCATAATCTGTGTATACTACATCTATCAGCAAAACCGGTAGACAGAATTATATATAAACTGAAATGAAAACCGATCACTATTTCGTGATCCAGTTCATTGTATCTCTTCAGGTTCCTGAGGGGTGGATGTTCTATAGGCGATAGAGAAAAAGAAGAAAAGGAAGCAATCTAATACATGATGAGGCTCCCACCATATTGGGGTCTTGAAAGGGTCATTTATGTACAAAGCCTTAACATTGCTTCTGCATAAAGGCTGTTTCCTTTACTCAAAAGGCATTATTATTTAAGAAGAATAGTATCACGGATAATGAGTTACATCATGGACGATGGAGAGAGTCTAAATGGATACCTGCTGGTGCATCTCTTCCAATTCATCCAAAGCAATGGCTTTGTCAGACATACTCTGTGGAGTGAGCTTTAAGTTCTCTTCCAAATACATAAATATGTCAGTTGTACATAGAATTAACGCATCTAGTCTCTTTTCTTGTGCTGGAAAGGCTGACTGTTATTAGAAAGTAGAAATTATAAGATAAAAATAAGAGTCGCAAACAATAACAGATGCATGGATTAGCTAGAGTAAAGGTTTTCTTAGTAAAAAGAAAAGATTTAACTATAAAATAAAGAAAAGAATGGAAGGAGCACTTTGGTTGCAACATTATATTTATTTATAAAAGAACATTCTCAACATGACAAATAACAGTAAAGTAATAAACTAAAAATTGATGATATGCATACTCATGGGCGATGCAGATTATACATAATAAGATAAGGCTCCAAGTGCTACCCTCATAACTTGAAGATGAGAAAAGGAAAAGAAATATCCTAACTCTCTAGAAAAAGTTACATAAGAATGGAGATGAGTCATGAGATGCATCTGATTCTCTCTTTTTTTGTTGAGCAGCAAGCATAACAACCAAGGCTCAAACCTGAGACCAGATGCATCTTATTCAAACCCATCATACCTTACACTAGGCAGGCTCTATAGGCCAAACAGCCTAGTCAACCATTCCTCAAAAGTCAAAAAGTATGCTACAGGTAACAGGATTCATATAGCCAACTCTAACTTACTTTAGGGAAAGGCTTCGTCATTATTTGTAAATATGCCAAGCTAGAACCAAAACCTTTTTTCCACCAAACACTGATGAAATTAACTCAAGAACCCTTCAACCAACACTGAAGTAATTTAAATTGCTAACCTTTCTTTTGTGGATGAGACTATTTAGAAAGCTATCAATTGGGAATTGCCACAGTGCTACTATCATATGGCTCATTTACTATACATGACATGTATATGTGGATGTTTTTAGTGTGATTCTGGGAAAGAAGGGAGAAACTATAATAGAACTCCATGAACTAGAGAATTTGGCATGATGGTATACTTTCTGTGGGTGAACAGTAGATATAATAATCAATTACTAAACCTCAGACAAATTCCAATTTGCACTTCTGTCATAAATAAAATTGTAAATGAATGAAAAGAAAGAAGGAAAAAAGAAAACAAGATTCATGTCATTTTCAAAACAATGTTGGGATTGGCTACGTGAATGTTTTAGCAAAAGCAAAGCTCTTATGGATATTCTATTTGTATCCTCCACTCCATCATATACAATGCTATCTCCTTCGCTAAGTAATGCATTGTCATGTCCTTCCTATTACTTCTTTCTAGGTTAAGTGTTAACATAGGCCTACTCCTAATCCTTTTAGTTTCTATTTACCACAAATGTTGCACATGTCAAAACTACATTAGATCATTCTCCCTCATCTTATCTCCAATTGAAGCTATCCAACTTTGTTTGATAGCTTCATCTTTATCTCATAAAAATGTGTTGTCATTATACTGACAAGATGTAAACCTTCAAAGGCTAAAGAGAACTGATAGCATACCTGCAATGATCTCTTTGCAGCCTGAGAAACTTCAGAAACTGGATCAAATTGAGAAAACCACCATGGTCCCATCAAAGTCTTCAAATGAGGAGCTAAATCCCTTCTGAGAAAACATAAAAGGATTCCATAAGCAAATTATAATCAAGAACCACGAGACAAAGAAAGCGTGAATTGATTAGTATTCTCCAAAAGAGAATTCGAACCCAATAGTGGCAACAAGATTTGTCATGACATCATGAGTGGCTCGACGGACCTCTCTGTTATAATCCAACAATAGCCGCTTGTATTCAAATGCCTAACATGAGAGTGCAGGATGCCAAAAGTGAAAAGTCAGAATACGAACCATTTCCACACCTAAGGTTTTACTAACAATCAAGCTAGCACAATTATTATTGCATTATTACCCATTGTGGAATGATTAGAACTAAATCTTTAGCGGTCTTTTCCTTAAGAAGAACAGACAAAGATGCCAAAGCTTTAAGCTGTCAAGAAACATTAGCATATGAGTTATACATAATAATATATCAGAAAGAAAAAATAATACTCCACTAAGTGAGAATGAAGGAAAAGGAGCAGTAGTAGCATGTATTTTTCAGTCTAGCCATGTTCTTAGGATCTCTTTAACCACTGCCATATTTTCATTACATGCCCACCTATCCATATCTAGCCACTTACTACAGTGCTCAGCTCATGATGTAAGCAATGCTCCCACTCTAGACAATAACTTTCCATCATCAGGCAAAATATTTGAAAATGATAATATGAATACTTTTATAAAGGAGATATTGATGCACTCTGTACAAGTGATACAAGTCACAAATTTACCAAAAAATGACGAGAAAACACACAATGGTCATAAACAGAAGAATATTGAGATTTCTTGAGATAAAAGGGTTCAAGTATTCAACTATAGTTGTTCAGACAATGTCATTCATCGCCAAACTTCACAGTTGCTAATAACTTTTCTAGTAGTCCATTGACAATCGCTATGAATAATAGCCTAAAAAGGACAACCTCATTGGGAATTGCTAATAACATTTGTTAGTTTGTTACTCTTTCTGTTCCAAAAAAGATTGTTCACTTTCCTTTTTCTATTAGTTACTTATGCATATGAATTAACAAAAATATATGTAACAAAACTTAGTTAGATCTCCTTAAGTCTGTTATACAAGAGCACATGGGAGTATAAGTGAGAATGTCCAGTTCTAACAAATTTGTCCTAGATTTTACAAATACGAGAATGTAGACACTCATTTTGGAGTGGAGTATTTGAGTCGGCTCTACTATATACTTAATATACTCAAATTATGCATCATCTGTCTGGAGATGAAAATTAGCTCCATAATGTTGAGAAAGCAATAGAGATACCTTGGTGGTAGGGTCTTTCCTAGCAAGCCTCTTCAAGTGTTGCACCACTTCACTATCTACATCCTGCAAATCCAAACTCAATATCAAAATCAATACCAGCAAGTTTTAACTGAAAAAAAAACATTGAATACAGTGACTAAAGGACATTGATACCGGGAATGGCGAAGAATCATCCACAGCAAGAGAAGAGTCGAGGCGCGAACTTCCTACATATCCACCGAATCCAACGGCTGCAGCAGAACCGGACGGCAACAAAGAAGCCGCCAAACTGTAAATTTCCAAAAGCATCAATACATTTGCATATACATAACAGAACTGAATAGAATCCAAATGAAACTCCTGGAATTGTAGATTGGGAGTGAGAGAAGAAAAAATTGTCGCAGTACCTGCTGCTGGAAGGGCGCGACTTGCTCCTACCGGCTTCTCCTTTCTGTCTCCCCATTGTTTTCTTCAATCTGTTCCTCTGAATCACCAGAAAGAAATCGATTCGAGTTCTGAGGAAGATACGAAGATTGGATTGGAAGAGCTCGAGCTCGAGCTCTTGCTCTTTCCCGTTCTCTTCGTGAGATTGACTGAAAATTGAAACCTCTCTCTCGCTCCTCCTCCTCCTCTACTGTTCGTTCCTGTTTGGCTTTGATCAGCAGAGAGAAATATATATATATATATAATTTTTTTTCAGAGATTATTTCATTGCAGAGAGAGAGAGAGAGTGAGAGAAAGCGGAAGAGAATTGAGAAAGAAGGGAAGGACTAAGGAGAACGACTATTCTTTGTTTCCTCCCGGCAGCCACCATGTTGAGCGCTAAGTCGGTCAGGTCATCAAAGCCCAACTTTAAACGGCCCATTTGTAGAATTATTTGGGCCAACAGAGAAACAGCCCAATTTATTCCAAGCAGCAAAAAGACTGTACTACCCCTCCACTCCTTAGAGTTGTCAATTCGCAATTTGTGTATCAACACGTTACACAAAACTAAATAAGTGTGATTGAGTTGTGACATGGATGGTATTCCTAACACACTCGTGCACTTAGATAGTTATTGTACAAGTAAATTATCCCAACAAACTCCAGCTCGTCCTATTGTTTCAGTTATTTTTTGTGTGCTAGTTAACATAATTACGTTAGTATAGGTAAAAAAAATTATATTTGACCATTTTTTAGTCATATATCATGCCAAACATATTAATATGTGACGTGTCAAACGTGTCGTGTCAACAATTCTCATCTAATTAAATGTGTCGGGTCTGTACCACATATCCATAAGTGTGGTTATCAATATTTCAGCACGTTACTAACATGACATGCAAGCTGCAAGCATGAACTGCCAACTCTACTCCATCCTATTAAAAATGTGTAAAATCTTCAATTGATTCTCTCACAATTGAGAATTTAATGAGAATTTTTTTTTGAGAGTTTAATGGGGAAATTTTAATATCTATCTAACCATTTTCATTGTAAGTATTTTATTTTTATATTTAAAGTATATCTTCATATAAACCAGTAAAAAAACCAAAGTATACACAAGCCAGCTGAGGTATTAGTTAGCCAGAGAAGAAACTACATTTAGCATCCAACTACTTCTCAAGTTCTCATTCTGAACTTAAAGTTACATTATGTCATTATTTGAATAGACATTTTTCACATTTTCACAGCTACAATTGGTACCAATGAATTTGACTTGGCTTCTCAGACCCATTTCTCAGAATTGTCCATCTAATATATATAGGATGAAAACATAAAAGGCGATACCAGAGATGCAATACGAGAAGGTATAAACTTTTCCCAAATTTTTTTGCATATATTGAATGGTACAGTGGCACACATATTTTTTCGGATCTATCATTTTCAACAATCAAGAAATATTACAATGAGAGCTACAATCAAAGCATGGTCAACAAACTCGGGATATATGGTAAGTCGAAATCTTCCCCTACTCACAAATATCTGCCGGAGCTTGTACATGAGACTTGTCTGCATCGGAAATTAACATGCAAAATGGATAATAAGATGAATTGTTACAAAAGAAGAATTGTATATAAGAAATGGTTATTCTAAATTTGTTATGTAACTTGAGTGCTCAATTTATGTTGCATAGCACTTAATGACAATTTCTCATCGTCTAAAACAAGGTTATGACGATTAGTTGGAGCAATCACCATAGCAAATTTAGAATCACGTATAGGAAGTAGAGAAACGCCATTGTATAGCTCTATTTGTTATGATTGTTTCCACTATAGAATTAACCATTCAGCATAGAGCCGATAAACGATAATATCAAGTAGGCTTAGTGATTGAGCCGGAGATGGTGCAAGTCATGAAATAAAGACAAGTTAAAAATGTAAGAAATAGTATGGTAGTAAAAAATACCTGCGCCACGATGGAATTGCCTTTGTAGATGGTGCAAGATCTCTGAAAGGGGGAACCTTTCACCTTGAATTCAGAGATTGTGTCTTCGCCGTTTTCACCAACAAGATACACCTCTAACTCAGTTCTAGTAAGCTTATTAACAGTCCTCTTCACTCTGAAAACCAAGTCTTTCTCCTCACTGCTGTTCCCACTGAAGCCATGCCAAGATCCGTTCTATATAAACAGGAAAGAAATCACAATAGTTACTACTTACTATGAAGAGCATGTAAAAATATTCTCAGCATTAGTGCTTAAGCTAATCACAGTATCCGAAAAGAGATTGACATTCTAAATACAGGAACAAAATACAGTAACAAATGCTTAATTTAGGATCAATATGAACTTTCTATTTGTACCAAATTTGGTAAACGAAGTGTGGCATGAACCATTAGTCCCATTTGACGGCTAATTGGGTACAAGTTAAAACGTTCATGTACTAAATTGATTTTTTTTTGTAAGTTCCGTTTACCAAATTGGGTATCGGGTCAAATCTCACGCAAAATTAGTGACAGTAATCCATTAAGCAAATGCAGATGAACCATCCACAGCCAGACACGCACGTACACATAGAGCTGGCTATTTGAGACACGACATGTGACCCAACACGAACACAACTCAATTTAAGCGTGCTTGGGCTCAACATATTTATAAACGTGTAGTGATCGTGTTGGAGAACCGTACTGTGTTCGTGTTGGCCCTATGAAACACGCACGACACGTTTACACGATTAATGTTCAAATAGTAATTTAATATGGTTAAATCTGAGCCTAGGTTAATCAATGAATCTCTTCTCTTATATGTCTATCCTCTATAAGTATCTTTCATTTCACATTTGTGTTGACTCATGTAGTACACATTTAACCTCCAACACGACAACAAGAATTGTCACTCTACTTAAACCAAAAAAATCCACATCTTACAAAAGATTAAAAAAACCATAGGGTAGCAATAATGCTATGAATCAAGCACAAAGCACCAGAAATTAACCAACCTGGTAAAGTACAAATTCAAACAGCATGAATATGATCAATTAGTCATATATCCAATTCAAATTTTGAGACATAGCATAAACAATCATCAATTTCTTTCATTTCATCTCCTCTCCTTTCTCACTCACATCCCTGCACTTTTCCTCCAAATCAATTTCACTAATGCTCCGTTTGGAATCGAGCCAAACCCAATGTTTGGATACTCAAAGAAAAAGAATCTAATAGCATTCAAAACGAGCATACAACATGTGCTTTCAAACGACAAGATAAAAGTTGTCATTTGAAATTCTATGGTTCCACAAACATTATATCTGTATCAATTTTCGAATTTCAAATCAAACCCAAGTTCACAAATGCAACTTAAGATAAGAGAGCAGAAAATAAAGAAAACGAACAACATCAACTACCATTTGCATTATCTGTCATATAATGCAAAGGTAACACCATCATTAAACATGACATATTTAACCTCCAAACCCAAAAATCCACATCCTAAAGCAAAATTAAAAACACCAGAAAGTTGCAATGAAGCTATGAATCAAGAACAATGCACCTATAATGGATTGATAATCAACTAGCTTAATAGCAAAAATATCATCAAAAATCATAAATTCCAGATTAAAAGGTTAAAAAAAAACTTCAAACTAATTTTGGGAAATTCAATTCTGAAACTAACTTTTTTAGGGTAAATGGAAAAGAGAGGACTTTGTGTCGCTTCGTCGAGCACGAGAAACGATCGCTTGTTCGGTGAGCTCGGGATCGGACTGAGAATCTTGTAGAGGATGTTGCCGGAGGAGTCGGCGAAACCCAGATGGCCACGTGTACGGCCGGGATGTTTCTTGGAGACGAACAGATCAATCGGAATATGCGAATCGGACGGGTAGTGTTCGTGGACTGTTACAGGAACTGAACAATCATCGTCGTCCATTTGATGTATGATGATGAAGTGAAATCGAAAATCACAGAGTGAGTATAGAATTGTGATTTTCGAAGATGAATGAGAGAAAAAAATGGAATCTGGGTAGCTTATTATCACAGCTGTTTCATTGAGACATTAACGAACATTTTCCTGCCAAAATTTATAGCGGTCCGGTCCGGTCAGTTATTTTGAATATTATAATATTATAATTATTTTTTGTTAAATAAATTTGAGAAATTATTTACTTTTTTAAAAAATGTGACGAAAAAATCGAGAATTATGACTCAATATGTTATAATAGAGTTTCATTTTGTTTATCGGTCTATGAACCGAATTTGTTGATACGCTAGTTAGGTCCTTCGGAAGATTCATTAGGTTTATTTATTTGAATCGAGTGTCAGACCTCAAAAGAGATTTTTACATTGCTAGTTTCGGATTTTGTTTAACCTAATAAAATTTTGGTTTTAAGGAAATAACTGTATCTATCTTAAAATAAATTAGAGATTTTCAA
>JAYMTF010000328.1:0-39717 GCA_036897485.1 Pelargonium nanum
CGAGACCACCTCCTGAGCATCAAGCTCGAACACCCGATCCCATCCTCTCGACGCCGCCCACTCCATGGCTGCACGACAAGCTCCAACCTCCGCAAGCCCAGCCACCATCTCCCCACACCAAGACAAACAGCCACCACCCAAACACACACCGTCCGACGACCGGGCAACCCAACCAGCACCCAACCTCCCATTCCCAACTGAAACAGCCCCATCCACGTTAATTTTTATCCAGCCCAGCTCTGGTCTCACCCACCTACACTCCACCGGACCACCTCCTAGCACAGCCACACCACCTCCCTCCATCTGCGCTGACTGCCATTGTTGAACAGTGGTATTCACCACTGCCTCCAATCGTTCCGGCGACCAACGCTTGCCATTCCACACCAACTCATTTCTACGCTTCCACAAACCCCAACAAACACCAACTACTTTCTCCACCAACTCCATCTCCTTCCTTCCAGCCACCACTTCCAACCATTCATTCAAGCTTGAAGTTGCAGACACCAACCCACTTAACCCAACACGACCCCAACACTCCAAACTTTCACTACATTCAAGAAACAAATGTTCAATGGTGTCCGACCCACCACCACACCAAGGACACAGAACAGCCACGTCCACTCTTCTCTCGGCTAGCTTGACCAACACCGGCAAGCACCTTGAAGCCACTTTCCACATAAGAAATTTCATTTTTGGGGGTACCTTAGCTTTCCACACCATCCTCCACCACTCCGACAAAACACCAGCCACCTCCTCCCCAACCAGCGCCCTATAACCCGACTTCACAGAGTACATCCCTCTCTTATCCATCAACCACATCCATGAATCATCACGAGGGAATCGACTCAAAGGAATATTGAACACACTTCTCCCCAACACCATTTCCACAACTGCACAATCCCAAGCCTTACCATCTTCTTGCAAAAGATCAGCAACACAAAGATTGGGAGACCCCACACCCTCAACAGGGGAAACTCGAAACCCGGGAACCGTCGGGACCCAAGGATCATGAAAAACCCGAACACCCAGCCCCCTCCCAATTCTCAAAACACAACCACTTCTCAACAAAGGCTGAGCTTCCCGAATACTCCTCCAAATAAAGCTTGGATTTGAGCCTAAAGGAGCATAAAAAAAATTACGACCCGGGAAATACCTACTAGCAAACAACCTCCCAAACAGCGAAGACGGGTTCGTAAGCATCCTCCACCCTTGCTTAGCCAACAAGGCGACATTAAATTCACGAATATGCTTAAACCCGATGCCCCCGAAACCTTTTCCCCTACACATACGCTTCCATTCGAACCAATTAATCGACCTGCGCCCACCCCGTTTAGAACCCCACCAGAAAGCGTTAAGGAGCCGCTCAAGCTCCATACAAACTAATATCGGTAAAAGATAAACCGACATTAAATAGTTGGGTATGGCCTGCGCGACCGCTTTAAATAAAACCTCCCGCCCCGCCATAGAAAGGAACCTCTTCGACCAACTACCAATACGCACCCGAACCTTATCCAGCATGTTCCTAAACACCGCACACCTAGCTCTCCCAACCCCAATCGGCATACCGAGATAAGACCCAAACTGAGATACCTCCCGCACACCTAAACACCTGCTCACCTCCAATCTACTACTCTCAACCAAGTTGGCAGTGAACAAAATATGGGATTTATCAAAATTAACACATTGTCCAGATGCTTGGGCATAACATTCAAGGACATAACTCACCACCAAAGCTTCACTAAGAGTTTCCTTAAAGAATAACAACGAGTCATCCGCAAAGAATAAATGCGACACCCGAGGTGCACTACGAGCAATTCGGCAACCCGTCAACCGACCTCTCCTCTCATAATCACTAAGGAGAGCTGATAATCCCTCCGCACATAAAATAAAAAGATATGGAGAAAGGGGGTCACCTTGCCTCAAACCCCGCTCCGGAACAAAAAATTCCGACAACTGACCATCCAAAGAGATCGAAAACCGGACCGTTCGGACACACATCATGACCAGCCGTACCCACCTCTCTGCGAAACCAAGGGACAACATCATACATTCCAGAAAATCCCACTCGATACGGTCATAAGCTTTTGCCATATCCAGTTTTAGAGCCGCCCAACCCACACGACCCTGCGTCTTCCTCCTATACCAATGCATAATCTCGTTTGCAACACATATGTTGTCCGTAATTAATCGTCCCGGAATAAACGCACTTTGACTATCCGAAACAACATCCCCAATCACCCGCTTCAATCGATTCGCGAGCATCTTTGCAACAATTTTATATAAAACGTTACAAAGCGAGATCGGACGTAGGTCTCCCACCACCTCCGGGCATTGTTTTTTCGGAATCAACACCAAAGCCGTATCATTAAGGCCCACCGGGAGAGATTCAGCTCTTAAAATATCCAAACAAGCCGAGGTAACATCCCGCCCCACAATGTCCCAATGAGCTTGATAAAACGCCGGATTCATACCATCCGGACCAGGTGACTTGTCGGGATGCATGCTATCGAGCGCCAACTTCACTTCCTGCTCCGAAAAAGCTCGAATAAGGCACTCATTCTGCACTTCAGTCACTCTTCTCCTCACAACCCGACATACCAAACTCGGATCAACACCTTGAGATCGAAAAAGAGTACGAAAATGAGCCACCAGGTACTCCCGCAACCCCTTACCTCTTTCAACCCAGCAACCCGACTCGAGTCTCAATTTAGTAATTGCATTATTGCGCCGCCGACCACTTGCAGTAACATGGAAATAACGAGTATTGGCATCACCATTCTTTAACCAAAGAACTTTTGCGCGTTGCTTCCAATAGTCATCCTGCATAGCCAAGAGTCTATAATATGTCCGACTCACTGATGACCCTCCCCTATTAGCCTCCCGTTCCCAAGCCATCCGAGCCACACGAACATCCCTTGCCAACCGTTTACCCCGATCCCCACCCCATCTCCCTAACTCGGAACTACAAGCATTAATTTTCTCCTGAATGGACAAGCCATTACCTGCATTCCACCCTCTGAACACAACAACCTTCAAACCCGGATCCCGCAACCACATATTTTCGAACCGAAATCGGGGCACGCACCTTCCTTCCTCCCGCGAACCCAAGACCAGCAGCAATGGAGAGTGATCCGAAGTTGAAAAAGGGAGGTTAGAAACCTTATAACCTGGGAACAAACGAACCCACTCCTCCGAAGCTAAAGCACGATCAAGGCGTTCCTCCACACAACCCATTCCCCGAACAACCCTCCGCCAAGTGAATTCATAGCCGACCATACCCAAATCACCAAGTCCTGCATCCGAAAGTGCCTGAGAAAAGCCATGCAACAGCCACAACGGATACGCATTACCACCCCTTTTCTCCGAATTAAATAACAAATCATTAAAGTCACCCATACAAACCCATGGCAAAGACGACTTGCCAGCAAGCTCACGAAGACACGCCCAACTCCTTTCCCTCAGCCCCCTCTCGGGTTCACCATAGAAACCGCTAACCCACCACACACCGACATCCTCCAAACACACTCGAACATCAATAAACATTCTAGAAAAACCCAACAGTGAAACTCGAATATATTTATCCCAAAGAAGAACTAAACCACCACTCCTCCCATTACTATCTACAACAAACATCCCAGCCATCCCAAGATAACGAGTAAGCCACTCTAACCGACTCCGACACCTATGCGTTTCAATGAGAAACACAAGATTCGGTCTTTTGGCACGAACTAGGTCACGCAAGACCTGCACTATCCGCGGATTGCCAAGGCCGCGACAGTTCCAACTAAGGACACTCATTGCGCTTGGCGGTCCTCACTCTCGGAGGACGCCTGAACAATAGCATTCGAACCCGACAACTGAATATCAACAGCACCCAATGCATCACGATTCCTCTTCGGCACCACACTCTGCGAACTCGACTCACCACCCACACGTTCAACTTCCATATTAGCATTAGGCTCAACATTCTCAACCCCAGCAGACCCCCCAACCAGTCCAACCCCCTCACTAGACACTAACCATTTAGCACCAACTGTAGTGCAATTACGACGACTAGGAGCCCGTAACCACACCCCATAATCCCGACCATCACCAACCCCCGGGTTATCAACCAATTTAGCACAATTCTTGTCCCCGTGCCCAATAATACCACAGTAAAAACAAAAGGAGGGAAGACGTTCGTACCTGAAATGAATCCACGACCAATCCCCACCCGCCATACGAACCCTCATCCTACGCTTGACCGGAAGACGAACATCAATAAGCACTCGAACCCGAAAATACGATTTCCACGCACCACGAAAATTCATCTTGTCCGCTTCCACAAAAGAGCCCACATGGTTACCAACCTCCCTACAAAACCTCTCCGAATTAAAACCCAAAGGCAAATTGTGGAATTGCATCCAAATACCAAGCTGAAACAGAGGCACTGAATGAGCGAAGTCACCCAACTCCAACCTCTTACAAATGAGGACATGGCTACTAAAGGTCCAAGGACCACCTCCAACAACACGCTCTACATCATGCTCAGAAAAGAACTCAAATAGGTACCTCCTCTCCATTCCCACTACATCAGGCGGAGCTTCTACCTCAGAAATTGCCACACCCTTAACCGGACGCCAAACAGAAGCTAAAACCTGTCGAATCGTCGGAAAATGCACCGACACTTCCGTCAGGAATCGACCCACCACACAGTACCGCGGCTGCAAACTACCAGCATCAATCGTCTCTGGCGCGAACTCAAAACCCACCTGCTCCTCCTCCTCCAGCCCCAACCTCGCTACACCATCAAGCATGGTCATCTCCGCCTCCATCGTCGAAAAACACCACCGTCAATCGCAACTTTCCGATCACAAACACCAAACAAAAACCCTAACTGCTCCCACGTTGTCACAGAGACAAAACTCGTAACACCACGAGACAGACCACGTTCATAAGGGGGAAAAAATCTCATTTAGCTTTTTATCTTATCATTTAGTTTTTCTTTTTAAAATCAGAAACTCATTTGAAAGCTGATTTATCAATCAAGCATAAAAACTTCATGAATCTTTCTTACAAACTGTTTTCTTTTCAAAACAGATTGCCATGTTGTGAAAGAAAAAAGATAAAACTGAAAACCAATAAAATAATTCAGTTAAATAAACATGGTAAAGAAAAACAAAATAAAAAGGCAGAGGCAGTGCAAATCACGCGGCAAATACAATGCATGGCATGTAATGTATCTCCAACTCGGGTAGCTGTAGGCCCCACTGAGGGGAATCTCAGTAACAACCTCTGTGCTGCCTGCGGCTAATCGATTATTTTATTTATAAAAACACAAATAACTCATATACATGATCACAACATCCAACGGCTGCGATTCCTTCATCATCATACACATTCCATAAAACAGAGCAAATACATTTCTTGAATCTTGAAATCATCTCTCTCACAATTATTGCTTCCACAAACAGAATTCATCTTCTTTATTAGCTACAAATGGGTGGTGCTTCATCAAATTCTCTGTTCATGTACCATTTTTAACTCTACAAGACAAAGTCCAGAATTTTACTTCTCGGAGACAAAATGTATGCTGGAGACTCTGTTTTCTTCGATCCCTTCCCAAACCCAGAAGCTGCTGCCACTGTCGTTAATGGCCTCATGCCTGCCACCGCCACCGCCACCGCCAATTTTGAGGAATTCTCTAACCAGATGCTCTGTTTCGATCAGTACAATTGGGGCCACGAGATGGGTTTCCACCACCACCAGCTGGACTCTCCGGCGACTGGTGTCTTCCACCTTTCCAGATGCTCCGGCGTCACCTTTGCCGACGTCCCTTCCAAGCCGGCGAATTTCCCGGTGGGTGCGGCGGATAATGGGTCGGCTTCGTCGGTCTCCTTTGATCCTCTGTTCCCTCTCAACTTGCCGCCGCAGCCTCCTCTGTTCCGGGAACTGTACCAGTCTCTGCCACTGGGGTACACCGGCTCGCTGTTCGGCGGCGGCGACGAGAGAGAAGGAAGCGGCGGCGTTTACCAAGTCGGCGGCGACGACGGTATTTTTGACTTCACCCAGGAGCTGTCTAGCGGCAGCGGCGGCGGAGCCAAAACTAGAAACGGCCAGATCGCCAAACCCTTCACCACCGACCGCGACCGGAGATCGCATCTCAACAAAAGATTCTATGCTCTGAGGGATTTGGTCCCAAACCCCACAAAGGTAATGCATTCAATTTTCATAGAACACATCTAATTGTATATTTAAATTTGAGTCAAATTCTACAGCATTCGAAGCATACACAGAATATTATATGATTTCTCAAACATTATATTTGTATTTGAATCGACAAGGACGACAGAGCATCTATTCTTGGGGACGCGATCGAGTACATCAAGGAGCTTCTGAGAACTGTGAATGAGCTGAAAATACTTGTGGAGAAGAAGAGGCGTGGGAGAGAGAGGATCAAGAAGCGCAAGTGGGAAGAAAATGGCGGCGGTGGCGATGGGGAGATGGAGGTGGAGAGCTGCAACATTAATGGTAACGAGCCATCGTTGAGGAGCTCCTGGCTTCAGAGAAAAAGCAAGGACACGGAGGTGGATGTGCGGCTGGTTGATGATGAAGTGACCATCAAGCTTGTCCAGCGCAAGAAGATCAACAGCTTGTTGTTTGTGTCTAAAGTGCTGGACCAGCTCCGGCTCGATCTCCACCATCTTGCTGGTGGTCACATTGGTGATTACAACAGCTTCATGTTCAACACCAAGGTGAGCATTGGATTTGTTTGATCAATTTTGTGGCTTTTGATTTACTAATTATAATGTGTTAATTATTGTTGGGTTTATTTCAATTTTGGTGCAGATTTATGAAGGGTCTTGTGTCTATGCCAGTGCCATTGCCAACAAGATCATGGAGGTTGTGGACAAATAGTAGGAAACCATGCATGTTCTTACAAATATTGGAATTAACATCTCTCTTTTTCCTCTATGTTATAGTTAAATTTTATGATACACAATAAGAACTAAAGTGGGTAGATCTTATATATTTTGCATGTGCATAATTGAATTGAATCCTATATATATAGGCTTTCATGCTATTTACTCAAAACTGTGTAAAGAACATGACTTTCTTGATTTGGAATTCCATGTCTGAAATGGGCAATTAGTAATGGTCCATTTGCATTCAGATATAGAAAAGTAGTGAATGAATACTGAACTTGGATAATTCAAGTTGATTCCTAAACATATACTTCATTCCAACGACCAATCTTGTATGGCGGTTGCTTCTATTGAGGTCTCTGGTTCGAGTCTCGATTATTACGCTTGCTTATAAAAATATCAATCTTGCCTTCGTTCAACTCGAGTTTGGTTTCTCAACTATACATAGTAGCATTTCAATCAGCAGTGGAGCTTTATTTGATTCACCACCAATTGTTACTGTATAGATGTGTAGTAGAGGAAAGATCAACCTACAAAGCCAACCAACTTGATTAATTAATATCAATGAGTTCTTATTTCTTATACTTATCCACACATATAAAGATGTGTACAATCTTGACATGCAGAGGAAATTGAAAATCAGAATCAAAGGCAAGCAGTTGAGTAGTAAGTAATATTATATATGATGTGCCAAGAAACAGATTGCCATGTTGTTGAAGTGAGGAAATGAAAGACATAAACAAGAAGCAAATATCTCTAATAGTGTAGTTGTTAGTTTTTCAGTTAGAGATGGAACTGTGAAAAGATTAGCAAAGGCCAAAAGAGCAGTCACCAAATCTCAGTGATGGTGACATGCTTGCCTAACCAATGTTTCAGAATATCAAAATATATGAATGAGTAGAGAGCAAGCAACTAGTTTGATTTTTGAATGATATAAAGTATAATACAATCTTAACAGAATTAATAATGGACTAATAGCCATGAAAATGTTGAACACAATTTGAATTTACAGAAGAGGACTTTAGTTTAGGCTATATTGCATGGCATACCATACACCGGCGAAAGGGTACCCGACCCACCGGGTGCTCGAAACCCAACCCATTTTGGGTCGGGTTTGAACCTGAATTTATCAACCAAAAAAATCGAGTTGGGTAGATTATAAATTTTTTAGACCGGATATACCCACAAAATATTTTATGTCTAAGACTCGATTAACCCGACCCTAACTTTTGCCACATTGGGCATACAAATGTAAAAATCATGCCACAAGCAACTGCAAGTGGACCCCACTGGGAGGAATCTCTCAGTAACAACCTTTTTCCAGCTGCTGCTGCCGCCTTGTTTCAAATACACCAATTTGTTCATTTTCTCTCCAACCAAATTTGGAATTTCATTTTCCTGGAAAATCCATTTGCTTTCTGGGTTTCTGTTTCCAGCTTTCTGTGGTTTCTGTGGCTGTGACATACACACAGACACTGTCCTCCTCTTTGCTTTTAGGAGACAAAACGATCAGTAGCCATAGCCAATAGCCCCAACCCGCCATGTTTGATTATCAAGCACCACCACTACAACAACCACAGCTAAAATATCACAACCCCACCACTTTCCGAGAGAATCTCATGGAAGAATTCTCCTACCCTCGCCACCAACACGACGGTCCGATGGAGATGGAGCTCGATCACCTCTTGCGCTTCGGTACGTCCACCAACTGTTTGATGCAATGCTCCAATGAACCAAAATGGGAACCCTCCTCCTCCGCCGCCGCCGCCGCCGACCACTTCACTTTCAACTCCCCGGAGCAACCTCCGACCACGCCGGACCTTCTCAGTCTCTTCCACATGCCCAGATTCCCAGCCTCAGCCTCAGCCTCGGCCTCCACAGATCTCCAGGGTTTTCTCGGGGACCTTCCAATGGAGGCCGACGATGGCTCCACCTTGTACGACCAGTCGTACTACTCCAACTTGCCTCCTCTGTTGTTGCACTCTCTGCCCGGTGACGGCGTTTTGGAGCTCACCGAGACCAAGGAGATGGTCGTTGCTGGTGGTGGTGGCGGCGGAGGTGGTGGTGGTAAGAGAACAAGCAGCAAAAACAGGCTTGGCAAGATCAAACCAAACACCACGGAGCGCGAGCGAAGGACTCATTTGAATACCAAGTTCTCTGCCCTGAAAAGTTTGATCCCAAACCCCACAAAGGTAATTAATCAATCAATCAATGACATTTTGATTTTGGGTCTGATTTATTTTGCTTTACTTATTTATGATTGGAATTTGAATCAGCCTGATAAAGCATCGATTGTGGAAGACGCCATTGGCTACATCAAGGAGCTTCTGAGGACAGTTGGGGAGCTGAAAGTACTGGTGGAGAAGAAGAAGATGAGCAAGAAGCGCAAGACGAGGGAAGAAGAAGATGATGATGTTATTGGCAACATGAATAAGGGTCATGGTAAAGGCTCTTCCTTGATGAGAAGCTCCTGGCTTCAGAGAAAATCCAAAGACACTGAGGTTGATGTTCGTATTGTTGACGATGAGGTGACAATCAAGCTCGTCCAGCGCAACAAAATCAATTGCTTGCTGTATGTTTCCAAGGTGCTGGACGAGCTCGAATTGGATCTGCACCATGTTGCTGGTGGCCACATTGGTGATTTCAATAGCTTCTTGTTCAATTCCAAGGTGATTGATCCTTTTTCTTTAGTTTCTTGGTTTACTAATTAATGGGTTTTGGGTTGAGCTGATTTTAGTTTCATCTGTGTGTGAATTATGGTGCAGATACATGAAGGTTCATCAGTTTATGCAAGTGCCATAGCCAACAAGGTCATTGAGGTTATGGACAGAGAGTTTGCTGCTATTCCACCAAACTACATGTAGCCATTAGGAACAAGGTTATGGTGATTAATTGGTAGGTGATATCACAGATGAATATGATACTAGTACACTCAAAAATCAAAATGTAGAGAAGCATGAAGCAGGAACTTTACATATTATATCAGAGATTTTGAATTATATGTTTAGGTTTGTTCAATGTTGTTTGTCTGGTTTGTATGTACTGTTTTTATTTTTCAGAATTCAGAAATCAGAACTGTGAAAAGGGTAGTAGTGAAGTACAAGCAGACAGAGAGGGCTTTCTTCTTTAAGAGCAACCATGTTTGTCTGCAAAACAAATAGATCAAGAGAGAAGCTCAAGTTATGTTTGGATTCAAAATTTGGTTAAAATTGGAAGAGTACTCATTTACATTATACCTTCAGTTCTGGTTCTGATTTATATTTCATTATATGGCTCAATTTAATTTAAATTTCAGTCCAATGGTTCAATTTAGTTTGTTATTGTTTGGTCCACAAAATTATTTTGAAAAATTAGTTTTCAAATTATTCGTATTTACAAAAGAACATCATAAATTCTTTTAATTATGATTGGAACCCTATGTAAAGGTGGGTTTTGATTGTGGTCGAGTAAGTTCAATTTAGGTCTAAGTATGAAGTAAGATCAATTTCGAGTCTTAACTCTTAAGTGGAATATGAGGTCGATTTTAGAGTACCTACTATTGGACATTGAAGCATGAAATTAGAATTTTTTTTGTTTGTTCCTTAAAAAAGGATTTTTTTTTGTTATTTAACCTAACCGAATTGAAAAGTTTCAAAATTGTCACCTTCGTTATAAGAAAAATGGATATTAAGTTGCATGAAAATTAATTTTAAAAATCTACCAAAAAGAAAATTAATTTAAAAAGAGTCCAAATCCGACACTGAAAGTCTGAAACACTAAATTAGAAAATTTTATTTGCTTAATTATGAAAAAAAATCAACTGCCAATTTAATTTGTTAATTTGTTAACCACTACTCAGTTTTGGCTATAAAATTCAACTATCAAACTAGGTGATACGACCAAGACGTTTTCAAAATAGGACGAATTCGAAATTCAGTTAATACTTTCAAAGTAGGTACGGATCAATGCTCATCATTTTCACAATAACTTGTAACATCTTGAAATAATTCAAGATCCTTCCATCATTTTAGGGATTTTCCTATCTTCTAGACAAGATTATTTTCTACTGAGTTTAGAGTTTGAGTAGTATAAATATTTGTCATTAGTTATTTGGTGTGTTAAGTTCAAGACTATTGAGATAGTTTGATAGAAAAGAAAATAGAAAATTTCTTACGATAAATTTTGTTAAATTTATTTCATTTAGTCGATTAGTTTGCACGTAGTCCAACATCACTTAAGTATCCACTAATACCACATAAAACACCAAATGAGAGAAATTTGGCCTGAAATTTCTAAAATGGTAATTGCTTACATGAAATGTATCTTGTTTTTGTGTGAACAATATGTCACGAAATACGCAAAAATTGGATGACAAAATGAATAGTGGCTACCTTATTCTGCTCCATCTTGGTGTTTTTATTTGCTCAGTCATAGATGATTAACAGGATAATAAAACTAACTGTTGACGAAAGTTCGGCTAAGTTTCAGTTTTAAGTTCATGTGACATGCAAGAGTCAAGAGTTAAACAAGTTTAAGGACAAATAGAACACTTTAAATACACACAAGTTGCTCAAAAGAATGAAATGGTAGATAAGCAAGAATGAAGAAGGATGTTGTCACTGCATTGAAGATTTTTGTTTACCTCGATAATCATATTGATTATCCTTGAACATTTATGCTAGAAATTAGGATTGACACATGTTTGTTCTCGTCAATAATCAGACCTTCCTTGTCTTGCATTTATACCTTGACCTATTCTCTCAACATGTGACTCAATCAAACCTGGCTAAAAGGACCACTAGTGTCCAAGAAATCAGTGACACCTTCAACCCACTCTTACCAAGGTAGTTAAGTACCTGCCCAGCAAAAGCAATAGACGAATTCAATTTTCTAAACAAAGGAAACACTGCTCAGCAAAGAGGGACAAATAATAATGGTCAGCCGGGTTTTTATGGTTGGTATCTTGGTGAAAAATAGGATGGTTCTTGTTTCATTCAAATTTCAAACCCCTCCAAAACATAATTTGGCGATTGCTTCATTGGTGAAGTGAATACATACAGATGTAGCATTTTTGTTGATGCCTATAGGATCACTAGTTCTAATCCAAAGTATACAATAAAAAGTGATTGCTATTTGCCCTTAAAGATATTCAAACTGACGAGGCGATTACTTCAGCTAAAGGATACTATGGCAACCACATGAATCAAGGATAGCGTGCAGGATAAACAATACCCCAAAGGCCTATACTAATCAGTGCACATGTGATAATCTTGATGAAAATGAAGACTTAATTTATAGGATGTGACAGATTTATCATGGTATTGTTTTTACATGGAATCGTAAGAAAGATCAGTAAGTTTTGCTACTAACCATTTAATAGCACAGCTTCCTTCTTCTAAAAGCTAGCTGCATAGAGTTCAGACACCTCATGGTCATCATTTTGCACAGAGATGTATATTTTCTAGAACAAGTAATTGGATAAGCATATCATTATATATGTTTCAATTACATCCAAATAGGCAATTCACTTGAGATCTGAGAGAGAAATGATCCAACACTAGTCAGTGTTTAATAAATCAGTTAATGGATGTTTTTGCATTCTTTCCAAGAATGTATCCATTGATAGAACCCTATATACTTTTTTCATTCTGAAACAGTTATACCTTATACACCTATTTGATGTGAGGCACTAAAGAGACAACATGATACTTCAGTATAGTTCCTTGCGAGGCAAATGGTATGGTTTTGTACATGGATAAGATAACAACCCAGAGTGCCTCCAATATTTAGTTTGGCCTAGAGCAAATTTTAGGATTTTAAAGAATTATAAATCTAAGCTATAGCAACCCAAAAGAAACATGAAAAGAAAGATGAAAAAGGTTTTAAGGAATTATACATCTATGCTATAGAAGTTAAGACATTAGAGCACCACGTCTGTATGTGTTGCCATGAAATTTATAGCTAAGAAAAATATATTTTTCTTTTCAAAATGGGCTAATCTACACAATAGGGAGTATCTCTTCCTTTTTCCTCAAATCCCTCCCCACCCACCGCCAATGGGATTCGAACCCCCAACCTATAGCTAAGAAATATTGGAAATCGGAAATCCATAATATGATGAAATCATTATTCCTTCTGGACAAATGAAAGGTCAGTAAAAAAACACCTTAGTCACTTGATCACCGTAACGAATGAAACTATACAGTACAGTAATTTTGAAGATTTCTCATTGAGCCATGTTCTAGATGGCTGCAAAAGAAATATTTAGGTTTTTGCACATTAAATAAAGGACTAAGGTTCTGATTTCAATCAACTAGAGGAAAGAAAAGACATGAGTTTCACCAGTTAATATATTTGAGATGTTGTTTGTAACTTTGTATGTATGCATATGCATCTCAAGGCCGAAATGTGTGTGTGTGAGAGAGAGAGAGAGATGACTTACTCATTGAATATATTTGGGGATTTCACCTTTTCTTAGGAGGGATAGAGAATAATCAGCAGCATCAATGAGGTCCTCTATATTGTGTAGGGATGTTTCCTCAGCAGCCAACATGAAGATGCCACGAACCTCAGCCTTCTTAGCCAGTCTTGCTGCTAAAGTAAGCGGCAAGTTTGGGGAATTGAGGCTTCGCAGTATTTGGCGATAAAGGGAGAGAACCTTTCCTCTATTCCTTGCCAAATCCTCTGCCGTGGCCCATATAAGACCTTTAGCCATTTCCTAGCCCTGAACTCAATGACATTACGGAGGAGTAAGTTTACTTGACTCCTATGCATTATGATAATCATTACATGATACATATAAAATTCAGTATCCTATTTCTAATGTAAGACTTTTGTCATGGTATACCATTTTTTTCTTGGACCATCTGCAGGTAGCAATTCTTCTCTAGAAGTTGGTGACCATTTGAAACATCATAGTATACCAAATTTCACAAATACACAATTTGGCTTGAACAACCAACTAACCCTTGACGAGGTTCAAGTTGCCATAGATATGGCCTATGTTGCATCAAAACTAATACGCATCACAAAGCGATTCGTAATTTTAAAAAATATATGATGTGTTACATTTAATTTTATATTAAAAATATTATATATATCTATATATATTAAATTATATAATGGGCTCATGAACAACAAATGAAACAAAAAAAACGACAATGACAATTACACAAATGTATTTAAGGACCCCAAACCTAATACTTTCTAATATTAACCAAAACATAGCACTACGTTAAAACAACTTTCCATCAAAACGAACCTACAGTTCATACCTATAACCTAATCCCATCCATCAATTAAAAATAGAAGCAGAGCTACACACTGAAGCAGAAGCGGTGGAGAAAGGGACTGACTCAGGGAGATGTTGTTGCTGCCTCCAGAGTTCAAAGATCGAGCGAGGGAGGATGAGTAGCCAGTGACTCGGTCTACGATGGAGAAGGAAAAAGAAAAAAGAGAAGGAGAAGATAAAGAGAATGAGAATGACTTACTTGATGTGCTATGTAGATTGTGAGCTGCTTGGTAGAGAAAATGGTGGCCAACAATTGGGAGAATGGAGAAGAAGTGAGTTGTGATGCAAAGATCAAAGTGCTCCGGCGTTTGGTCTCAAAAGAGAATATGAAGGAAGGGTTTTGGTTGTTTTATTATGTTTTATAATCATTTTTATTTTCCTTTATTAAAAAAGATATTTTTTATTATTTTCTTTTCATTTTAGTTGTTCATTCGCCTGTTGCGTCTAGGGCTGGGCATCGGTCTGAAACCGGACTGAGACCGATAATTAGACAGCCCTTGGACCGACAATTAGACGGTCCGGATGATTTAGACACCTCTCCAAATTCACTCCATGACTTCTCCCAAGTCCCAACAATAAACTCAATAGAAACATCATTTCTTTGAAACCACACATCACAAGAATGCAGAGATAACAATATTAACTGTCACACAATGGAAGCTCAAAATGAGCGAGTTCAGTACAAGAAAATGGCTTTATTCCATCAAAATATTATGCACCTCAACAATTGAAAAAATTGTTCATATAATATGTTAATTAACATTTGGCTCCTAACTAATTTTATAAAACAATAAATAATCTCAAGCCTGAAGCGTCTATATCTAAATGTCAATATTTTAACAACAATCAATCTATATACTAAAAACATTAATTGTTTCACAAGAACAACCAACTTTTGTACTAAAATGCTCATTCATAAGTGGACAAACACAAACACACTAGCTAATGTCAATACTAACCACACGCTGATGGCTTCACTTTACTCTTCGACCAACATTTTCTCTTAGGAATTTTATCAAACAGTTGGTCAGTGACTTCACATGTTCTCGACAATATACATATTTCTCTAAATTCATGAAAATAAAAAATCCATAGCTGAATAAAACACGCCGGAAACAAAAAAAAAAAACACCACTCCCCAACCTGAGTTCCAACAGAAATCAAAGACACCTAGAACGAATCGCAAAACGAAGATCCCAGTCGAATCAGATAATTATATTCAGAAATCGCAATTACCTGAAAAAAATCCTCGCTTTCTAGTTTCTTTCTTCCACAGCACCGTAAAGCTCTGCTCCGACTTCGAATTCAATGAACTGAACCACCGATTTTGTAACGTGAATTTAGGTGTGTATATATAGTAAGGGCTTAAATGGGCTTAGTTTTGGGCCTTGGCCCGAATATTTCTATTTGGTGTGGGCCTCTCCAGAGGTTGACTTTCAATCCAAGTGTCTGCTGCAACTTTACCATCATTTTAGACTTACACTCTCTCTCTCTCACTCCTCACTATCTGTATCTGTATCTCTCTCATTCTCTTCTCAGTTTTGGTTCCGCGAAATCTTGGAAGCCATGATCAGCCTCGAAGATTCAAAGACGCTCTACTCTCTGCTCAAAGCGGAGCAGCGGCCGCTCGAGGAGATCATGGCCGACTTCAACTCCAAGTTCCCCAATCGCTCCTTCCAGTTCAGCCTCTGCTCCTCTCTCGCCATCATCGTTGAGGCAAGAAACCTCCTCATTATACTCTTTATCACTCTCTGCAATGCGTTTGGGTTTGTCGAATTCGTTTTGCGTATGTGGATGCGTGTGTGGTTCTTCAATTGAGTACCAATTGGTGAGGGTTTTGGGTGTTGGGTGTTGTTACTGATGTTGAAAGATGTGTCACGGTGGTTAGGGTTTTCATACAAACCTTTTTGCAGTACTGGATGGGTTAGTGTTTTAGGGTTGTTGTGAGTACAAGCTTGTTTGATGTTGTCTTGTTTATTACCGGTAATTTCTTGATTTGGCCGGAATTTGTTCGGTGGGCAGCTTGAATTTTTCTAGATTAGAGAAGGTGGCATATGAAGTTGTTATTTTATGGGGAATTTGGACAGGCTATGTTGAAGTCTTATGCTTAAACACTTGGGATGGGAATGCTTGATTTCAATATATATAGCTTGAGACTATGATGTGGACGCTCCTTTGTTGATCTCCTGATAAAAGTTTTTATTTATTTATTTTCTTGTTAGTTAATTTTCATATGCATAAAAACACGCCTTGTGTTACCTTCTCGGAATTAGCATTTTATGTGACAGTGTTGATTTTTTCTTATGTGACATTTTTTTATACGAACTTGCTGATATCTTGGTCGAGTAAGATTGCTACTTGTATAGTTTCTGAGTTAATTGTGTTACTATTCATTAATTGGATTTATTGTTATTGCAGGATAAAAGGTTGCTCCATTCTAGTGAACTTATGATTGCATTCGCTATTCTTCATCATGCTTATTCCTCCAAGCCAGCTTCTGCAAACCCCTTCATATCTCTTTTCATAAATGTAAGCACGGTCATACTCTCCAAATTCATTATGTGTTTTTTTTTTAATACTTAAAAGAGTTTTAAAAACTGTATGGAGAGGCTTTGTGCCTAGCTTGATAACAGGTGTAGTTATCTCTCTGCGAGAAATGTTCAATTTAAAGTCTAAACAAAGCCACTTTTGCATACTTACTGGTAATACATATATACATGTGTCTGCATAAGAAAGGCTAGGCTGTTAGAGGCTGTTTAGTGTTTACTTACTTGTACAGTTAAATTGTTTTGTTCTGTAAGAATGTTTAAAGAGTCTGATGTTTTGATGTATGGCTGTAAATGGAAGTTCAGACTAAAGACATAATATCTTAGTATATTGGCATCTGTAGGTTTGATGACAATTGCAATTCGAATATGCATCTTTCTGTTATAGCCTATTTGACCCAATGTAATTAAGTAATGCAGCCCTAGCAATTAACCATTTGGAGTAATAATATTGGAAAGTATTTATGCCTCATTTCTCTGAGTTTACTGGATCGAGTAAGGTTGTCAGATGACATTGAGGTCAAGGATTCGAGTAAGAAAATAGTTTCTACACGGGTTATGTTGCATACATAAATGATCCTTCCCAAACCTCACAAGAGTGGGAGCTTCGTGCAATGGGCTGCCCTTTTATACATGCCTCATTTCCTAGAAATTTATTTCTTTGATTTTTCTTATTGAGCCTTAATTTGCACCAAGGACATTTTCATGTGTGTCATGAGTGAAGTAGTGCAATTCTCTTTGCCCCATGTTTGTTTGGTTGAGCATTTATTTCTTGCTAAATATCCACTTTTTTATTTGTGCTAATATACCACTGACAGAGTTATTGTATTCACACGAACAAGACACCTTTCCATGTATTAAGTATTCTTAGTGGATTTATCTGCAATTTATGAAGCCATATTGTAATTACATACTAACTGTTGGGAGTGGCTATGGTAACCAATAAACCATATCCTAGTTTTGTAAAGGATATTAAAAAAAAACTGTTGGTTTTCGTTCAACATCTATAATATATTATGAAGGCAAAGAATGTGCAACGGAGCTTCCCCCTCACCCCAACTCACTTTCCCAATTATATAACTTCAGACCCCACTTATATCAGAGGACTCGTTCTATGCCACTTGAGCTATTTCTTTCGACAGTCCCTTTTTTCTCTCAATCTATTTCTCTATATTCCCTCTCAGTGTTTTTCCTATTTATCTCTATTGTCCCTTTGTTAGCTTTTATTCTTTCTAAAGTAACCCTGCACAAGCAGGAGCTAGTTCATTCTAATTGCATCCTTATTTCTGTACTTTACACTATAGTTTAGATAATAATGATAGAAGAACTAATATGTTCTGTTGTGCTTTCTATCTGTGGGATGCTACAGGTTGCATGCAATGAAGAAGCTGAAAAATGTGAGAGGGCTTTTATTCTTCAACTGTTAGGTTTTGGTGGCAGTAAAGAGGTCAGTCCCCCTCTATTTAACCCTCGAATTTGTGATATGGAATAATCTTGTTCATTTAGATATTATGTCGTAGGCTTGCTTATCGTATGTGGTTATGAAGGTTAACAACTTTTTTGGCAATTAGGCATGCTAGTGAACTTTGCGAATAAGTGGTTAATATCGATGTTCACTCAGTACCTGAGCTTCATTATATATAATATAGTGGCTTCTGCTGAAACTAGAATCTGTAAACTCTATTGCGCTTCCTTGGTATGTGTCTTTACATATAGTGGATTTAGTGTACTTGAGGCAACTTTGGCTGAAGGTTGTCTGCCCAATTTAACAAGTTTGGTTCTGTAGATTATAGTTATGTTCTTCCCTGCAGAAGATGTGTTTGGAAGTGAGTAAGATTGCTCACTTTTAATTAAGTGTTGCTAGGTGAGGTGAGTGGATGAGGAAGTTTTCTTCAGGACAGGGTTGGGTAGAATGGGAATATGTGGTGAACTGTTATAATAATGTGGATCATGACAATGGGTTGATCTGTGGAAAGTTACCATATTGGACTATATTTTCTTCATTACAGAGGCTGGGGAGGGACCCTAGTATGGGGAAAATATTTCTAGGTTTTTGTTTAATATTAGGGAAGGTAAGTATGGTGCCATGTTGCTGATCAAAAAAAAAAAAAGAATGGTGCCATGTCTGTATTTGGATTGGACTGGGGTTATTGGTCAACACTCAATACTCATAAATTTGTGTGTGTTAACTATTATGTGTGAGATCTGTTCTACATCCTACATGTGATTTTGCATGCATCTGGGAAAGTTGTATCAACAGATTTTCTCTGAATAAACTATTTTAGATTAATTAACTGTGTCTGGTGTTTGTAGAAATCACTACCTATAATTGATTTTGAACATCTTGTTTTTGTTTACATGTGACATCTTCGTTATGTTCAAACTTTTTTTTGTTTTTAAATGTTTATCATAATTCTGTATACTGAAGAGGGTGTCTTTGTTGCAGCTTCTTAAACAATCAGTAGCAGATTATATCAAAGGTTTCGATGCTTCACATCATGTAAGATATATGTATGTATGTACTCATAATTGTATGTGTGTTATTATTCCCTTTATGAGTATATGCAAGGCTGCAAATGATCCTTGTTACTAAGGTTTTTTGTATGGTGTTCAATTTACTGAATTTATAAATTAAAAAATTTCCTTTCCATTTATTTGTTGATAATCTGGTTACCACCTTTTGGTATTAATATGTTCTTTGCTCCCAGGCTTTCCCACAACGTGAACAATTGCAGCAGCAATATTGTGATAAAGTTCATCCTGAAAGTTATAATTGTTTGTTTAAGAGTGCCGCGGTGAAGAATGTGGTGCCGGACCCAGATGTACCACGTGGGTGTGATGCAAATTCACCAGAGTGGGTCTTTTGGTCTGAGAATCAATTATTATCTTCCCTTTGACTCTTATTCTATTTCATATTGTTTCATGCATGAGATGCTTTTTTAGGTTTGATTTGCAACCAGGAGCAAAACATAAACTTGGAACTGGAGATAGAGATGAGACAGTAACTGGCTTGTTGGCGACCTTGTCACTGGAGGGATTAGGGCCTCAGTGGATCAGGTCTCTCCCACCAAGGCTTCCAATACAAGATGGGGAGGTAGACATATTTTATATTTGTAGCATAATCTCTGATTGATTTTTTCAATTCACTTCTTTTACGTATGCCTGTTCAAGTCTTCTTCAGCTAGTGTGGCTCAACCCCGACAACAATCATGAGCTTTTATGGGATTATGGCATGTGTGCTGATACAAGCAGAGGAGAAGCAGTTAGGGACTTGATTGGAAAAGCTTTGAAGGGACCACTTGCACCTGCACAACAAGAGGTTCTCATGCATGTTTATGTGATTTGAAAAGATGCATATCGTGTGCTACACATTCTAGTATTGCTTGTTGTATCACTAATTTGTTGGGAGAAATGAGTTAAAGCTTTTCTTTCCATTGAACAGCAAGTCTTGGTAGAGTTGGCAAATGACCCAAAGCTTGTATATCACTGTGGACTGACACCAAAAAAGCTACCGGTATGTAAGTTGATGATTTGGGATACATTTGTATTATTGATATAAGTGTTTCTTCCTTGCTATTTAGTACATCCTTTTTTGCTCACAGGATTTGGTGGAGAACAATCCCCTTATAGCTGTTGACGTTCTCACAAAGTTGATAAATTCTCCTGAAATTGCTGAGTATGTTTTAGGTGCTTTGATTACATCCTTTAAGCATGTGTCAGAACATGTTGCATGTGTTCCCACAAATAATATATTTCTTTTGTTTTTATCATTTTTATTACTATAATTAAACTATTTGTGCATGCAGATATTTTACCGTTCTAGTCAGTATGGACATGAGTTTGCACTCAATGGAAGTTGTGAACAGACTCACAACAACAGTTGAACTGCCCAAAGAATTTGTACGCATGTATATAACTAATTGTATATCGTCATGTGAGAATATAAAGGTACCTCCCGTAATTAAGCTTTATTCTAGTTTTTCTGTGTTGGTGCCTTAATTTGTGAAGTATTCTATGAACAAATACAAATTAGTTTAGTTGGTATGATGTGGGTTTATTGAAGAAGAGAATTAGACTGCTAGGAGTTAGTGACTTGGGAAAAGTTGTCTAGAAGATGAAAGACTAAATAGACGGGCGGAGAGGAACTGAGGAAGTTGATATCTGATGTATGGAACAAATACTGCAAATTTAATGATCTTATGTAGGATTCTCCAGAATACTTTTAGAATCCACCATAATCAGGGGAGTAATATCTTTTAAACTACAGGACAAGTTTTGTCACTCGGGCAAACATTCTTGTTCTTGAGGAATACATGAATTCATAATTTACACAGATATAATCAAATCTGAGTAAAGATGTTTCTCAGTCGTCATGAAGATTTACTTTGTGGACTTTAGAAAATTGATTCTTTGTCGAAATTACTGTAAATCAGGAATCGAAATTGATTCTTAGTCTAGTTTGAACTGGCTTTGTTATCTTATTTTGACACAAATAGGCTCAGGAGTTGCTTTGATGAGTTGGATATGTTTAAGATTTTGAACCATCTCCTATATGTAGGAATGTTCAGCTAACTAAGCATCCTGGTTATATAGATAATCTGAAATTCTGAGTCCATTTTATCTAATTGTTAACAACGTGGATCTCAAGTTGATAACGCGCCATGAATAATTACATTTCTTATAACATTATGCTTTCGATTTCTTTGAGAATAGAATTAATTTAAAAATCAAGTTTTGTGTTGCATTGTTAACACTCCATGAATTATACATTGATCTTTCTCTTGTTCCAACAGGACAAGTACATGCAGAACAGACTTGTGAGACTTGTATGTGTTTTCCTACAAAGTTTAATTCGAAATAGAATCATTGATGGTGAGAGTCTACTCTGTTCATGTTGCTTTTGAAACTTTATTGTTTTCTAGCGACATGATATGTTTATGCACAATTGATTTCATGTCTGAATGTGTTCTTTTGTCTGGAAAGTTTACTAAAAGCCCTAAAAACGATGTCATTTGGTAAAACCTACAAAATATTTCTGTAAATCCCATGCTAATCCTAAATCACATCCACCTCTGAGGTATCCTAATATATGCATTCATCAGCTTCCTTTGCTTTTGCTATACACCAATCTTCCTCTATCAACCTCATCCCATACTCCCTTGTTACACCCAAATTCCCTAATTCTGGTTCTCTCCCACCTTGAGCTTTATTCTCTAATTCTGACCTCCTCTCCTATCCCCTCTATCTACCTTTATCTTTCCTTTCAAGCGATGTTGGCTTCAAATGATCATCTACATAAAAAACAATCACTTCCTTTTCTCCGTTTTCCTCTTCCTTATTTGAATCAAGCCCCAGCCTGTATCCCAAGTCCTGATATTTTTGAGTAACCGTTGCCTTTGCGTTGCTTTTTGAATTGGATGGGAGTGAGAGTTGGTGGTGAATATGGTATTTATTGATACTGTCATCAGTTGGATTGAACTTGTGTTCATCTGGCCATCTCTTAGAAGAAGTTGCTTTTATTAGACTGCCCATCTTATGCTTGAAATGTTGTAATGATGATAGAGTGCAATTCTGATGATATTGGTTGGGGATTTTTGCAGTGAAGGATCTGTTCATTGAAGTCCAAGCCTTCTGCATTGAGTTCTCTAGGATCAGGGAAGCAGCTGGGTTATTTAGGCTACTGAAGACCTTGGAATGAGTGATTTCCCGTCCCTGCCTGCACCAAACAATCATAATCCCCACTTTGTCTTTCCATTTCACCCCTAATTTTCAGATATTAAAATTGTCATTAGTTAGTTTTGTAGGTTATATTGTGAACTTCATGGTTGAAGTGCGAATAATTCATACCCAAATCAAGTTTTCAGGTGTAGAACATTTATAAAATGTTGTTTGATATATAGTTCGAACCAAGTTAGGTTTTCGACCACAATTGTTCATCATGATTGATGCATAGTGAGAAGCACTCGATTTTCGACCACAATTGTTCATCATGATCGATGCATAGTGAGAAGCACTGTAACAGAATTGAATTGAATGAAAATGAATGAAAATCGAGTCTTATTGAATACGAACATCAAATAAACAATGTTGAGTATATATATAACTCTAACTGATTTATTATTTATCTTCATAAATAAAAAGGCATGGGAATAATAGATTGTTTGTCTCCATGTAATTAAAGAGAATGCTCTTAAAATCAGAGGCCGACAAACTTGACACGTCTCTGGCAATATACCAGAATCGTACAAGTAGTAAAGGACGGTGAAGTCCGGATATCGATTCACAGGGACTCGATAGCTAACGCGGGAATCAAATCAGAAATAATCTACGCTAAGAAAATAAAGACAATCTTTGTGGTTCACGCCAGTGCCCCTGGTTTGTTCTATGGTTCGGTATCCATCTTGAGGGGTCCTGTTAGCTCGGGTGAGGTGTTTGTTGGTTTTTGGGTCTTTATGTTATTAGTTGCTATTTTCGCGGCTTTTAGTTCTCCTTTTGTTCTTAGTTTAGGTTATTTTGGAAGTTGCTTAGTTCGCATGTATTGATTTTCTGTTTTGGCACTAGCCTAATGAAATGAATTATATTCCCCGTCAAAAAAAAAAGTGCACTCTAGGGTTGATGCATGAAACTTGTCACAAGTCTCCCTACTCAATATTCACATTCCACTATATTGATAAAGTAGTGATCTACAGCTTGAAGGTGATGCACTATACTAGTATTATGTGGTTAATTAGCAAGTAAAAGTCAAGTATATATTTACTAGTATCATGTGGCTAGCAATGCAAGTAAAGGAACACTCATTCCAAACTCATTTGGCATATTTATTCAAATTGTCATGAAATACTGACCTTACCTCCTCTGACAATGAGAAGATAATCATTATTAAATACATAAATTATTAAGATTATAACATTTTGCAAGCAACAATTTAGATAATGAAGCTAAAGATTTAGGAGATTTTGTTCCCAAGCAACGGGACTGAGAGACTACAGTAAGGTTGATAAGGAGTCTCTCACTCTATATTTGTTTCACTCTATCTATAATTTAACAAAGCAAATCTGATCCTATAGATTAATTACTAAAATTCAAAATAACTGAACCCCAACCACGTATTCCTGAAATTTCGAAGTTTTGATTTGAACGTTGTACACTCTCACTTCCATTGCTAATACTTCTCTTCCCAGTTAAACAACCATCCATAATGCAAAACTTGTTACCACAAACCTCCAATATTACTTTTCTGCCATTCCTCTGCATCTCCTTTGATCAATTTCTTTCCAAGTAAGTAATTATCAATTTCTAAGCCAACATTTCTCATTAATCATTATGTATATGTAGTTGTGAATGTGATAATCTGAACCCTAATAGTGTAATATTCTTCTACTTTGTTCATGTACTTCAAGTTTCTATGTTGCTGATATGCATGTATATTCTCTTTTACCAAAGATTTGTAGAGTAATTGCAATTCCCAGTTATGCTAAATTTTTCCTCCAAATTATGCTACTTTTTTCTTGAAATTATAGACCCTATTCAAGAGCTGAGCTGAGTGTGTATAGCAGGTCCAGAGACTGGTTATTTCAGTTCAGTTTTGTATCCAAAAAAACCCATCAACTGTAGGGACTATCAGCAATTAGTTCAAAATTAATTAGGCTAGCTCTCAGCCGGTAACGAAATGGGCAGCAAACGAAGCACAGATATGTCGTCAAGGTACGTAATGTCCTCAATCCTTGTCATTGTTTCTGTGTATTGATCTTCTGTTCGATGCATAAATTGCTTGCTACGTATTCTCTTTGCCTTTTCAGATTATCTAGGCCTACATCCCCGACAGATGCACAGCTCCTTGTCCGTGGAGTCCCTTTCATTTTCAATAAGGTACGAAGAACATAGCAATCCAATAACAACCATCATCGGGGCAAGTGGCTTCAGGCACTTGCATCTCTTGAGGTCTCAGGTTTGAGCCTGTTTGTTTCCTGATGGTGCTTTCAATCATTTCTGTTTTGTTACGCTTGTTCAGGAGCTTATGGCATCTAGGTCAGCCAAACTAGCTGCCTTACTGATGGACGATTCTTGTGAAGATCTCTCGCGTCTCCTCCACAACATCCCTGCTGATCCTGAAACTTTGGAGCTTGTTGCAAGATTCTGCCATGGCTTTGAGCTACATTTGTCTACTGAGAATGTTGTGCCCCTTGCATGCCTCGCCTACCACTTGGAGATGACCGAGAATCACAGCACAAACAATCTCTTAATGAAGACGCTTGGCTTCTTCGAAAAGAGAATTCTCCCTAGCTGGAATGAGACCATCAAAGCTTTTCGCGCCACAGAAAGTTTCACCAAACTAGCCGAGAGTCTTGGCTTGGTTGACGCCTGCTTAGAGTCTATTGTTTTGAAGGCGCTAGCTGATCCTCGCCTTGTTGGGGAACCAATAAGCAAAGACCCTGACGACGAATATAGGCCAAATGCAAGGAGAAGGCTCTTTGTGCTTGATTGGAAGTCGGAGGATTTGACAACACTGTCTCTCCAGCTCTACGAGCTTGTAATTCATGCCATGATTCAAAGAGGAGTCCCTCCCGAGCATCTTGCAGCATCTATTTACCAGTACGCGAAAAAGTGGGCTTCTCCAAGTACATCAGGAGGAGAACATTCATCAATTTTCAAAAGGAATTCTCAGAAAGAAGTCATTGAGGCAGCCGAGAGGCTTTTGCCACGCCAAAGAGGAGTCCTTCCATGTACGCAACTATTTGAAATGCTTGGGTTTGCAGTCATCTTGGAAGCTAGCTCTGATTGTAGAAACGGGTTGGAAATCAGGATCGGTAAACAACTAGAGCAGGCAACAGTAAAAGACCTACTGATACATTCTCAATGCTACGCTAAGGAAGTGAAATACGATATTGAGTGTGTGAGGAGGATCTTGAAGCATTTCTATGCTAACTACACCAATCCAGACATGTCCGGGTTTGTAACTGTGGCGGTACTGATTGAAGATTTGTTGTTAGAGGTTGCGAGTGACATGGATTTAAAGATGCACACATTCATTGGACTTGCAGAGATGTCAGTTTCAACATCACTTGCACCAAGAAGAAACTCAGATGGAATATACAGGGCCATTAATATTTACTTGGACAAGCATAGGTACTTGACAGAATCAGAGAGAGAGGAGGTACGTCAGGTGTTTTGTTTTGTTGTTGTTTTTGTTTTTTATTTATTTATCAGCCAGCGTAACAACCGAGGGTTGAACCTGAGACCTCCACAGAAACAAACGTCTTAAGCCACTTGTCCCATTGATGGTTGTTAGGTATGTCAGGTGTTGGACTGCCAGAAGCTGTCCTCGGAAGCTTGCGAGCACGCGGCACAGAACCAGAAGCTACCATTGAGGGTGGTTGTGCAGGTGTTGTTTATTGGGCAGTTGCAGCTACGAGAGATGATCTCGAAGGAGGTTGAGGTTGAGGAGGAGGAAGAGGAAGTGAAGATGATCAGTCTAGAGGAGGAAGATGAAGTGAGAAGAGAGATGGAGAAAATGAGCAACAAAGTGATGGAGCTGGAGATAGAATGCTACACTATGAGAAAGGAGATAGAGAGAAATGGGAGGGATAAAGGGAAGAAGGAGAAGGTTAGCAAGTGGAAAGAGATGAAGAGGAAACTTGGGTGCACCAGTGGGATCCATGATTTTAATTGCCAAGTCAAGAAGAAGAAAGTGCATCCTAAATAAATAGCATCTAAGTAGAGTAAAGCATGTGGTTTTGCTTATTGTAAAAGATGGAAATATCAATGATAAGTAGAAACAGGGGAGCAGTATTTTTTGACGCTTTCATTTTATTACTTCAAATCAAACCATAACAGACATAAAATTAGGGACATAAAGACCGATACATAAGTATGACAAAGGGACCGGAAACTTAACTAACTTGTGCGTTGCTCGATTCGCAAACTAATCCGCAAATAAGAAATCGACACTATCATACTGAGTTATAATGACTAAAAAATCTTGATAATTAAGCTGCAAGCATTTAAATTGTCCTTCTTAACTTGATGAGCACGAACAATTGACAATGATTGCACTTGAAGTTTCGCATGCATGGTCTCTTCCCATTGTCACCCACCACCGGAGACTGTCATATGATTCAGCAGCAAACTTGAATGTTGATATGAAGGCTCCAACCGAACCACCACATTCTCCTTTCCTGCAACCGTCATTAGTGTCACAGACCTCCTGTTCTTCGCACAAACCAATAAAAAAACCTACCACAAATTTAGGCGTTGTCGCTCTGCAAACCTTAAACAAGACTTTATCTTGCTATCGAACAATATTCCTTTGTTTTGACGGGAGATACTACAATTTGTTATATGCAAACTCAAGAAACCGTCGATGCTCAAGAGCAGCCGTAACAGTTATAAAACCGATATCCGAATCTCAAAACGAGTTTTCTTAATTTTGTATTTTTTGAAAACTAACAAAAAAAAAAGTTAAAAATAATTTAGTGACTGCGGTATTGTTTCGCCTCCAGTACAATCTTTGTCACTGACTAGTGAATAGAGCTGGCTCTACCTCCTCCAACATGGCCGTCGACGACGATGATAGAATTGACCTTAACGCGAGAGTCCGGCCAGATAATTGCTGCATTTCTCACCAATTCCTAAGAGCCGCTTCCAGAAACCCTAACAAAATAGCCGTCATACACGCGTCATGTGGCGCTCGTGTTTCCGGAGAACTACATCACATGATTGCTTCTTCTTCTTCTCATGTAGACACTAATCGATTCTTCAACGAGCACGCTGAGTCTCATTCGCCTCCGGTCTATCCGGGTGATCGCTGCTTCACATTCGCTGACATATCTGTAGCCGTCGATTCGCTGACCTCTCGACTCCGCTCCATTCTCGGCGGTGCCGATGATCCTCACCTGATCAAACCGCCTGGTTAGGTTTTTACTTCATTTCTTAACTATATGTCTTTACCAGGAACAATCACTTCTTAGGTTCTGTTTAGTTGCCCAGAAATTCAAATTCACATTCTCTATCAGTTTTGGCTGAATTTTCGTTTCCCGCATTATGTCTGATAATCCAGAGCCAATTTTGTGTAAAAATGCAACAGCCAAAGAAGTTAATTCAAAGTCACAATTTAGAGCCAATTTTTCTTGTTTTAATGGTTGGTGCCCATTGCATATTAATGCATTTTTTACTCCTCTGAACAATTAGTGTTGTTGTGGAAGTGAATTTCTGAAGATTAGCTGAAATTAGGATGCTTTCACTTTTTAGTTTTTATATCATTTTGTATTCCTGTTCTTAATTTGATTTGTATTTTTTCTGGATAATGTAATGAAAGCTCTTAATTTGCTCCTGTCCTGACAGTGCTTGTGTATGCCTGGTCCATCATGGATAAACAGTTGTATTTTGTTTCAGGTAATAATGCACATGGAGAGCAGACCTTATTTGATATGACATCCAAATCTTCATCCTTTATACCGAGAGATCAATCTGCTGACTTGAAGAATGTGTATATGCCAAAAATATTGGGAATTTATATGCCTCCTTCAGTGGACTACATTATCACTGTTCTTTCAGTTCTAAGGTGTGGAGAGGCTTTTGTACCTCTTGATCCCTCATGGCCCAAAGAAAGGATATTATCAATTCTTTCTTCTTCACATGTTGATCTTATTGTTGCTTCTGGATCTTGGTTTGGCAAAAGTGGCCTTTACCAGCTTGATAAATCACATTGGCTTGTAGCAGGCAGTGGTAGTCCTATCTTATGCTTCTATGTGGAAGAAAGCCTTAATGGTTATGCAGATCCTCCGAGTAAAGCTTTTCCTTGTGAGAGTGGAAAACAAAGATTGTTTTGTTATTTAATGTACACTTCAGGATCGACTGGAAAACCAAAAGGCATCTGTGGCACCGAACAAGGTAAGTGGTTCACGCAGTTTGCACGTTCTTGTCTCTAGAAGGCTTCAAACACAATCTCTTGATAGGATGCTTGCATTGTTTTTTTTTTTTTTTTTTTTTTTTTTATTTTTTTTTTATGTCCTTTATAGTAAGCTGACAGTGCAACTTTGCATGCTTACAACTCATTTTCATGATTAACCTTTCATAGAGTAATCTACTCATTTCAGTCCATTTAATGTTTTAGTATCTTCAAATGTTTGTTCCACAACAAACTTTAGCTATCTTATTATGTGTCATTTCAAGATATATCCATGTCCAACCGTGTTGACTTGAAGTATAGCACTGTTAGAAACTTGTATCACATTAATATAGGGAGAAAACTAAGTGAAGCATGCTTGTATTTTTTGAACAAGCTCTCATGCTTGTTAAACTCCATTATCTTATGAAGTAAAAATGTGATTGAACAACAAATAGTGTTTGCCTTTGTAAGATTATTCTGTTGCTTCCAGGATCAACTGGTTAACTACTATATTCTCACAATGAGATATTTCTCTAGTTTTCCATTTCTTCTGATTTGCTTTGTATGCTCCATATGATTTGATGAACACATCTCCTTTCTTTTATAAGGTCTTTTAAATCGCTTTGCATGGATGCAAGAACTGTATCCCCTGCATGGAGATGAACTGTTATTGTTCAAGACATCAATAAGCTTTATTGACCACCTGCAAGAATTTCTAGGTGCCATTCTCACTGCCTGTACTCTGGTTATACCCCCCTTCAAAGAATTGAAGAAAAATATATTTTTAGTTGTTGATCTTCTGCAGGTATGCTTGCAAATTAGGTTCATACTATTGTTGGCCATTTTGATTGGTATTTGTTTAAGTTTTTAATTCCAATTTACACCAAGAGTAATTTTTCAAAAAACTATCTTCAACACTTTGGGGTCTAATAGTAATCTGTCAAATTTAAGTATTTTAGAATGTAGTTCAAGTGGTTAATGTAGCATCCGTCACTTGTTAGTGATATAAATCAAAATAAAATGTTCTGTTATATTATGAGGATAGGATACATCAGTAATTATATGCTTCTCAGTAACTATAAATTAAGGAGGGGCTGTCACTATGCAGAAGTGCGAATTTCCCCAAACCCTCACCTGTTGGGAAGACTAAAGCCATTAGCTATTTATGAAAATCAGCACATGATCTCAAGCCAGCATTGTATTTCACATTCCTGCCATTGCATTCAATATCATGACAGAAATCCCGGGAAGAGCTAGATCTTTTCCTGAAGGGAAAAGACATCCTCTAATATCAAAGGTTTAAACTGAGTTTGCAGCAATTAATTAACTCCTATTTCTATCTCTTTAATTAAACATGGCATTAGAGCCAGATTAGTGATGTGTTCATTCCCTGCGTTCTGTAATTTTCTTCTATGCATGAAACAAAATTAGAAAGATTGTAAATTGTAAATATGAAAATAAAGAGAGAAGGGAAGAGAAGAAAAATAAGGGGAAAATGTACGGATAATGTGGTTGAAGTTTGCATCTGGGGTCTCCATTGAGTGGTGTAAATCCTAAGAGTTGTCAGATATTGTGGGGGTCTCATGTCAGATATTGTGTTACTGATGTTTCTAATTTTGGTCAGATATTAAGATGTTGCAGATAGATACTGATAAGGATGATATCATTATGATTTTTAAATATAAGGATGATGTTACATCTGTTAAAGATACGAGTAAATTTCTTGTTCTTGTTTTGCCTGGGAAAGTGTAGCATCTTTTGTAGCTTCTGATTTGAGGCTTGGTTGCTGACTTGTTGCTTTCATTTTGGGATGTTCAGAAATAAGTTTTCTTCCATTATCAATATATATTAGCTGATCACATTTCTCAACTGGTTTTGAAAGCATAAATGTAATGATGAACTGTTTATGTAGGCTTACTTTGTTAACAGGCTTATTGCTGTTCCATCACTTATGAGGGCTATCCTACCTGCTTTGCAAAGTAAAGATAACATGCGGGTTCCAGGTTCATTGAAATTGTTAGTGCTAAGTGGTGAAGTTCTACCATTATCCTTGTGGAATGTGCTTTCTAATTTATTACCTAAGACTTCTATTTTGAATTTGTACGGCAGTACAGAGGTTAGAATCTCACATCCTCATTTTTATTCTTCTTGTTCAGCTGAGCATATTATGTTTGCTTTCGGTTTGAAATTCATCAGGAATTCTATATTTTTCTTTCATTGAACCTTATGTGGTTCCATTCCATTAAGTTTTGGAACCTCACCTCAGTTCAGTACTGTTAAATGCATTTTGAAGCTGGAAATCACTACCTTCTCTTTTATGTAATATTGTGCAAATGACACTTTAGTGGTACTCCTGTGACATATTAATGCTAGTTTATTACATAATAACTCTTATGTTTTGGGGGTAATGATGCATGCTATTGCACTTATATTAGTTATTATAAATGACATGGTGTAAGCGTCGAACCAACTAGTACTTATTGAACTTGAGGACGATGTGATGATAGCATTCATTCCTAACATGTGCTCTAATACTCTGTTTTGAAATTAAGGTATCTGGCGACTGTACGTATTTTGATTGCAAGAAGCTGCCTATGATTTTGGAGAACGAGACACTAACAAGTGTTCCAATTGGCATGCCTATTTCTAATTGTGATGTAAAACTTATAGGCGAAGATGATGCACCCAGTCAGGGAGAAATATATGTCAGCGGTTCATGTGTTTGTAGCGGATATTTCTCTGACTCTTCGGAAATTTCCTTTGATCAAGCCTGGGTGCCCAAAATCTCTGGTTGTAATGTTACTATTGATGAGTGTGAAAGTCAATTATATTTCAGAACTGGTGATTTTGCTAGGCGACTCCAAAGTGGTGACCTGCTTTTTTTGGGGAGAAAAGACCGTACTGTAAAGGTTTTTGGACAGCGAATAGGTTTAGAGGAGGTGGAAAATACATTAAGGGGGCATCCAGATGTAATTGATGCTGCAGTTATCTCTTGTAAAGTTCAAGGAGAACTTAAGCATCTAGAAGCATTTGTATTATTGAAGGAGAAGGAAGAATCTGGTGAATTATTCATATCTTCTGTCAAAAATTGGTTGGCTGAAAAACTTCCTTCAGCCATGGTTCCAACTCGCTTCATCTTATCAGACTCATTTCCCACGTCTTCAAGTGGAAAAATTGATTATGAAGCGTTGATAGGTTCGTCATTTGCCCAAACGCATGTTCCAGATGTGATTAGTTTCACAAAGACTAGTAATCTCTTGCAAATTATTAAAAAGGTTTACCTTTTACCTTCTTAGAGAACTCTACATACATTTTAACTGTCTGTCAAATGGCACTGGCGGCTATAATTTTTATATGTCAGATAACAGTGTCTGTCTTTGGAACTAATTGTGGAAGTTGACATTTTGGTTTCTTTTTCTTCTTTTTTTCTCTTTCTAACAGGCCTTCTCTGATGCTTTAATGGTTAAAGAGATTTCTGATATGGATGATTTCTTCATTATGGGAGGCAATTCAATTGCTGCAGCACATGTTTCTCATAACTTAGGGATTGATATGAGATTACTTTATAACTTTCCCAGTCCTATGAAGCTTCATATTGCCCTTCTTGAGAAAAAGGGATCATGCAATCTAGATGTCACAACAGAAGCTAATTTGAAAATGAATCAAGAAGCAGAAAAGGATGATGTTTTTCATTCACTTGATTCAAGGACTCCTTTTTTTAGCCTGAAACAACAGGGGAAGTCTCTAAGCATCCTATCTGGAGTGAAAGACAATCATGTCATTACCTCAAAACGCTTGAAGGTGGATTCAGAAGTAGATAATACTTCAGTGGGTATTGCTCCAAAAGAATGGAATCCATGGAAGTATCCCGCTCCAATACCATTTTCATGTGCACTCAGTCGTTGCAACAAGGTCATGCATGAAGGAGACCACAAGGCGAATAATGAATGCCAAGCAATGTGGATAGCAAAAGTTCCAAGAGATAAAAAGGGATTTATCCGAGAATTGTGGAAGGTTCACATGGAGTCTTGCGTTGATGCATCTCCAGTTGTTGTTCTTAAGGGGTCTGATATGTATCTATTTATTGGATCACACGCGCATACATTTCTTTGTGTTAATGCCAAGAGGTAAGAAGTTCTAGACCCTAAATCAAAATAACACTGTCCATATAGTTCTTAGAAGGATTTACGTACAGTTACCATTGTCCTCAGCATCTAATTGTTGAGAATGGATAGGTCAACATGTTGCACAATTCAATGTATTCCTTTTTGTATTGCTACTCGTTCATCATCCCCTTTTCCTATTTGTTGACATATATGGCTGTGCATTGATCATGCTGATTAGTGAAACTGCTGTGAGATTACATGTAACTATCCGGCTATCCCTTGAGCAAATCTGTTGTTTCAGTACTAATGTTTTTTTTTCAAGATGGAAATTTGAAAATGTAATGGATGTTGGGTCTTTGTGATTTAAAATTTGCACTGATTACTAAAATAGTTAGAGGTTATTGAGTATCTGGTATCAATCCTCATTGCCTCACTGGGTAGTATGATTTCTTGTGTCGCTTGCAGCTAAAACTAGTAGGAGGTGTTTTAGTCGAAAATCTGGTATCAATCTTATTGAGTAGTATAATTATAAGCCCCAATTTCAGCTGTCTCTGAACATAATCTGTATGTGGTTATTGTATACAAGGAAGGACACAAAGTGAGAGAACAATGAAATATTGATAACTTGAAGAGAACAGAACATCCCTATTTGCATATGGAATAGGTCTTATTACCTGTTGGTGTCCTACTTTGACTACTAAACTATTTGGCTATATTGGATATATAGTCATTGATCAATTTTCTGTTCACTTCACTCAATAGGATATTGGAAATATTGTTGGTTTAAAGGAAGAAATCAATATTATATGATAATATATACCTATAACCTGACAAATAAAGAGAGGAACCAAGTGTCTCTGTGCGTATATGAGTATGTTACTATGTATGTAATATGTACTATGTACTATGTACTATGCATATGACCCTTATGTTGTATCTAAGAATATTACATGGCTGTTTGGATTCTGTTTTGATGCTAATAAGCATATATTTTCTTCGTGAAAGAATTGACATGCATTTGTTAGCATACAATCGTAATCATCAGTCATTAATGTGCTTCTTGAGGACCTAAGATCATTCTTTTTTCAAGAAACATACTTAAAAGTGTTGCACTGTAAACCCATTTATCTTCTAACTCAATTGTTGATGATTGCATAATTCGGATCAGTGGTTCAATCAAGTGGGAAGTCACACTAGAGGGACGAATTGAATGTTCAGCAGCAATTCTGGCTGACTTTTCTCAGGTTCATATTCATTTATTTGTGTACTATAGTCTGTTAAGCCCTTAGAAGTGAGTTGTTTAACTGTTATTTTATTCTTTTAGGTTGTCGTTGGATGCTACAAAGGGAAAATATATTTTCTTGATTTTTATAGTGGGGACATCTGTTGGACATTTCAAACATGTGGTGAGGTATAACTTTAAAGCCTTCGCCTTGCTTTCACTACTTCAGCGAGTAATCATTGTGCACCAAAGTAGGACAATTTACTTTCCAAGGGAGGTTATTATGTTTACTTAATTGGTCTTCCATTCTATACCACCGGTGTGAATAAGGACTTTTTTCCCCTCCTTTTAGATGTATTGGGTGTGCATCAAATAAAAGATGGGTTTTCCTGACAATATTTTTCATCCATGACTTTGGGTAGTGTTTTGGGGAATCAATTTAAATTGAACCGGCCAATGGCTTTCTCCTCTGTTACCTATCCAGCTGAAGTGTGGAAGAGAGATTCTAAATCCCCATCTACAGGAAGCTATAACGGATTTAAGTCACAATTTTAAGTTATAAATTGTGATTTGTGCCTGTGTTTTTATGAAATAAAGACTAATTTGTCCCTGTCTGTTGATTCTATCAAGTTCCAGTTTTTTTTTTTTTTTTACCGGCTAAGATAGATATATAATATAATATAAAAAGCTAGAGTTCCCAAGAAGGAAACAAGAGCCAAAGAAGTACAACCAAAACCAAACCCAGTTCCAGTTACCTAGTCTAGTATTAGATTCGAACTTTAATGGCCCATTTGGTAGCACTATTGTTCGGTGAGGTCAGTATAGTGCTGCCATGATGCATGACATTCACCTAGTAGTGATGTTGACGTCATACATATTACTGTATTTAGAAAATTGAAGAATCTAAGGTGAGTTAAATAGTATGATCTCTACAAATCCTTCTGGACTGGCCGGGCCTTTTACCCCTTAACAGTTAGTGTATAAGAGATTTTTGATGATCTCTTCTGATACATTAAAAATGCCATCACTGTGGAGTTTGTGGAATGTGGAGGCAAAAATGCCATCTGTTTTTTCTTTTTCTCCTAAATAGTTATTTCAGAAATGTTAGATGGTCTGGATTGACACATCAACATACACACTTTATGCTGGGTGTAATTTGATATGCAAGTGCATGTGCAGAATGGGTATATGATATACACATAAAAGTTGCGTGAAAATGCAGTATATTTACTTTTTTTTTTCCTTTTTCATTCCTGTTGAACCTTTGGTTTTATTTCATTTACTCAGACCCCATATCTAATATTGTATTGGTCGTCCTATTTGTGTTTGTCTGAACTCTGATTTCATTTTGAATATTTGAAGGTGAAGTCTCAGCCAACCGTAGACAAATGCAGACAATTGATCTGGTAAAGTATGTGCTGTTTTTTTTTAATTATTATTATTATTACAATTTCCAGTGACTATTCTGTCCTAGAAATTCAATTATTTCCTGTGTTTACTTATCAACCTATACTAGTTTTTTAACTTCTGAAACTAGCCTCGAAACCTTAAACTTATTGGCCTTATTCATCATGTATGTTCTCTCTTTCCACTCATATTCGGTTTGGCGTGACTAGGTTCTGCATCACTGGCACTATGCCAGCAACAACCGTTCCTGTTATCTGCCATGACCTTCGCAAATTTACCTAACCTTTAATATTGTGACTTGTGACCAAGATAATAATGACCTTTTACCACCAGAGGGTTTTCATCATCGATATAATTCTACCTTCAAAAGATTACTGCTAGATTTCTTTGTGGCCAATAGTACCACCCCTGCTGCCTTCACTTTACCCGCCATTTTTTGTGACATATAAGGCCATTGAAATCGTGATTACTACTGTACTACATGGGCCACTAATTAACCAGAACTTTTTATGTCATGTAAATGGTGATATTCAACTATGGGGACATTGGTTTCTTCATTTCATGTCTATCCAACTAGATAAATGTGATCACCCTTAAATGCTAGGTTGCTAACTCTCAAGTATTTATAAAATTTTAACTACTATACCCCATAGTGACAATGCATGATTTTGAATTTCAATTTTCATGTTGCAGGTGTGGAACGCATGACCATAACTTATATGCTCTTGACTATAAAAACCATTGCTGTCTTTATAAGCTTCCATGTGGCGGCAGTATATATGGCTCACCTGCAATTGATGAGGTGATTATTTGTATATAAATTTCTTCTACGAAATGCTCATTTTATATCAGGAAACAATTTGGAAAATGACATATGGTCCACGTGAAGATGTTCTACATTGGTTTAAGTTGATTTTGTCTCCAGTTTTTAACTATTAAGCAGTTATTCTTAATAACCCATGCCACTCCACATATGATCTTATTTTCCCAAAAGAGTTTTGAAGTTCGCCTTGACCTAATATAATTAAAAAACTATCTGTCTAGCTAAGCATAAGGAAGAGCATTTAGTATACACTACAGTTATGATTAAAATTTTAGTTGATCCGTCTTCTTAAAATTAGTGCAATGTAAAGAATTTTATTCTCATTGGATTCAACATCTAACCAATAAAGAGAGGGCACCATATATAACTTACATTAGTATGTGGACTAATCTCTAATGAATTTCCTAAATTGGTAAAATATTATTGTTTCCTTGTAACATGTGTACATGTATTTTATAAAATTTCTACTGTATAATTGTTTTGTTATACGATCCTCTTTTGTAATTCTGACAATCCAACCTATTTTAGAAGCCTTTTAGCTGTAAAATGCTGAAGAACTAAGGGGGGATTTATTTGTGGAAGATAAAAGGACGCTCTAGGAGATCAGAGTAAATCAGAATACAATTCATGCTAGCAACTGTGCATCTAATTTTTAGTTCCATTTCTGGTACTTGATTGTTCTCATTTTCTGCAAATGCACCCATAATTGAATTTACTGTTTGATTATATTTGAAGGAGCGTGGGACACTTTATGTGGCATCTACCAGTGGCCGTGTCACGGCTGTATCAATAAAGGTATGACAGACTTAATTTTATCAAATTCTAAGAATTGAGAATAAACTTCTGAAAAGGTTCCTTTTTTTTAGGGAATATGGGTAGTTTTCAACTGCAATATTGTGTTTGTACTGCTGACCTCTAAGTGATATGGAATTAACGATTTAAATTTTAGTTTCAAGGCATAAACTTGTTTGAGGGGTAGATATTATCTTCCCCATAGTTGCTAGAAATCACTACTTTAGTAGCAATTCCTGATCTGAAACAGATGTTCCAAATCGTAGAACACTGATGTCCCAAAACTGTGAATTGGGCATTCTGGGTGCTATACGGTTCCTTTCAACAAATAATAATAATTTTTAATCTGATTGTAAAAACAAATTAATAAAAATAAAAACGGTCCGCATGTTATACTCCAAAACCTAAATCTAAATACCTAATGCATATATAGACCTAAAAAATATTGAATGTGCTTTGTTCAATTTATATATTCAAATATTTTATCATATGTTATCACTAAAAAAATGTTCCTCGTTCCATATAAATGTTTTCCATTCTGAAATGAGGTTTCTAATAAGCATACCCCCACATTTCCTCGTTCTGAGACCCATAACGTTCCACGTCACTATTTTCATTCTGCATACCAAAGCATTCCGCAGTCCTTATGACCATGATCTACAACCCCAATTCACTAAAAATGTTTTGATGAAATGCATACCACAGCAGCAGAAGGACTGGAAATGAAAAGACTAGCGATCTTTCACTTAGGCTGTGTTTTACATATGCAGGTTTCACCATTTGATACTCTCTGGTTGCATGAGTTAGAAGTGCCAGTGTTTGCGTCTCTCTGCATCTCTCCAAATGGAAATGGTATGCATATGGTCTTTTGGACTGATATCTATGTAAAGATTCTCTGTGGTTTGTGATTGTGTGAAAGATCATATAGAAATCATCCTTATAGTCAGGACATTGAGTAATTCAATATGTTTGGTTCCCTGCAGTTATTTGTTGCTTGGTGGATGGCCACATTGTTGCATTTGATTCAGTTGGATCTATTATTTGGAGGGTAAGAACTTTTTTTTAATTATTTTTATTTTTTATTATTTAACTTACATCTGAAATTTAAGTCATTAATAGCAAATATAAATATATGTAACCTAGCAAGCAACACAAAGCATGCTAAGTGTTATATGTGGCTTGGTTGATCTACACTCTACACCAGATGTAAGAGACAAGGAATCTCGCTGTGGAGAATAAGACATTTAGTTACAGCCATAAAAGGCTTAAAGCTCAGACCATACATATGATGGACTGTCTATGTTGCTTGTGCAGTGGTTCTCGCTCAGAATCCCTCACATTGGCCCTTGTATGAATGTCCAAAATGCACTAGAGATATTTATCTACGCATATGCGTATAATGAACCTGATTGGATTTTTCGAATTCAGATAGGATTAACTCCTTGCTTGTTATGCTTTGTTTTCCTCCTACAGCAGATGTTAGGCTGTTGAAAATAATATATTTGATCAAATTATGAGCTGCAAGAGGCTTCCAGAAAACCTCATGGTGCTTATCATATTTTTAGTGCTTGCTTTGCTCTATTTTTGTAGCTACTTGTGCTTCAAGGATAATATTTCCGTGGTTAGTTTATTGTTGCAAACAATCAATCCAGGCCACTATGCGACTTGTAATGTATTGATTGTTAAAATACACATTGGATAGATAACTTGTTGGGAAGCTCCCAAGTGGCTTGAACTTGGTTCTCAGTATTTGCTATATGCTTTCATGACCAATATATTTGTGAGTGTAAAATTTAGGAGCAGCACAGCTCTCCATTCGGCATAGTGGTGTTGAATTGGTAATGTTTTATTACCTCTTGAGAACAGATTCACAAACTTATCCTGGGTCTCCATTTCGAACTGAAGTTGGCCTTTTTATATGGATAAAACTCCCCTCTAGTTACCTTATAGGGCCACTATGAGCAAAAATGTTTTTGGGTTGAAAAACACAATGATTCCTGGGTAAGCTAGTGGGTCTGCTGTTATTTGAATTCTCTTAATCTCTTCTGTACACTATTCAATTTTAAGAGAGGTACTTATTATCCATTTCCTGACCAAACCAAAAACTAAAGATTTCACAGTATAGTTTACTGGGTGTTTTGTTGGATCTGGGTAAGTTGTTCTACGCAATTTTTTTTTAAAATAATAATAATTATCTGAGTTTTTGTTGGACTTAAATTTTGTTGCTTAGAATGTTTTTCATTAAATATGTGCTATTTTAAAGGTTTTTGATACCTTACATTTTCAAAGACTTACACTTACTAATCACTTTTTTCAAAAGAAAAAGAGAATCTAGTTAGGTATCGTTTGGGAACTAATATTTTGATAAGGGAAAGTGAGGATGATAAGGGCAAGTTGTTGGTCAATATAAAATACTATGTTTGGGAAGAAAGTCAAGGGAAAGAGAGTGGGAAAGTAGGATTCCTATGGGTGCTAACTTTCCCTAGTTCATGGGATTTTAAAATTTCATGGGGGTTGGGATTTTAAAATTCCATGGGGGTTGGGATTTTAGATTCTCATGAACTTTCCCAAGTTGTGGGAAAGTCGTATGACTATTCTACCCTTCATTTCTCATCTTAAATATCCTTAATGCCCTCATATTTTTTAAAAATTACTCTCATGTCATTTGAGATAAAAACATCAATTTTGTCCCTTTTTTTTTTCTAAATTACCAATAAGCCGGTTCAAGTATTAATATAATTTTTTTGTTTGAGTTATAT
>JAYMTF010000329.1:0-39701 GCA_036897485.1 Pelargonium nanum
ACAGTAATAAAAATAGAAATTATGAGAAGAAAATTGTATTTATGCAATGTATTCTGATTAATCTTTGAATTTGGCTATTACAAAAAAGTTAATAATGGAAAAAAAATACAGTAATAAAAATAGAAATTATTAGAAGAAAATTATATTTATGAAATGTATTCTTATTAATCTTTGAATTTGGCTATTACAAAAAACTTAATAATGGAAAAAAAATACAGTAATAAAAATAGAAATTATGAGAAGAAAATTGTATTTATCAATGTATTCTTATTAATCTTTGAATTTGGATATTACAAAAAACTTAATAATGGAAATAAATACAGTAATAAAAATAGAAATTATGAGAAGAAAATTGCATTGGTGCAATGTATTATTATTAATCTTTATAAAAATATACAATTCTTTTTTTAAAATACTAAAAATATACAATTCTTTGAATGTTAGTTGATAAAAAAGCTGAAAATGGACATAAGAAGAATGGAAGAAAAATAAATTGCAAGAAAACAGAAGATTAATAAAAAAGAATTGGTGCATTGTATTGTTATTAATATTTATAAGAACACAATTCTTTGAATCCAGGTAAATGATTAAAAAAAACTGTACATGAACACATTGAAAAATAAAATGCATGAAAAAATATCTGATAATTATGTTCTAAGTTTTAATTCATTTTTACTTTCAAAAAAAGTTTTAATTCATTTTTCTATATAAAAAATGTTAATTCATTTATGATTAAAAATTGGTATTGTTTTTAATCCTTACAAAAGTCCAAATTATTTGAATGAAATTGGATTGATGCATGTTGAAATATATGTATTATTATTGAATTAACATATAATTATCAGTATAAAAATTAACGTGTAATAACATAATAGCGAACTTATTTGAAAGAATAAGGATCACGTGACCAAACATTATTTCTAAAAATAAAATAAAATTCATTGACCCTATATTTTATATTAATTATAACAAATACAAAAATTGACCCCAATTTTATAAATCAAATTTTAGATATTTATTGGTATGTGTACAATTTTACATACATCTATGGGTACACAGAGATACATGTACCAACAACACATGGTTGATTTATTTCCTAAAGAGGAAAGGAAGGCAAGAGAAGAAAATGCTATACAAAACAAAAACTAACTTATACTGTTCCACACAATTTTAATTAATTAATGATAAAAATTGAGTTGGTGTATTATTATTATTATTATTTAAAATCAAATTTTATTATTTTAAATATTTATGAAAATACACAATTCTTTGAATCAAGTTAAAAGATAGCCAAGAAGAGAAGACCTTGAGAAGAAAATGCAAGAAAACAGAAAACTAACTGATTAATTGATTTTTATTAATTAATTAATTAAAATTAATAGGTGAAGAGTATCTGGACACCTTCAGCATCTGCATTTGTACCATTAAGTCCCTGACTGTGACTGTTGTCACATCACAAGTGGACCCCACAAAGCCCACAATCTGTATTACACAGAGAAAAAGAAAAGCAATTGGTCTGTGAACCAATACAGGTGACAGGCAGGTGACTGGGAAGTCTGCTACCTAAGCTTTTTGCTCTTCTCCTCCTTTTGTTTTTCCATTGCAGAAAGAGCACAGAGTCTCTGTCTATATATATACACATATTCTCTCTGATCGAATCGAAGAGAGAAAGAGAAAACAAAGTAGCAGATCTTCAGAAGGATTGGGTGTGGGTCTCTCGTGCCTCTCTGACACAGAAAGCCATAGCTGATAGCTCTCAATCTCTCTCTCTCTCTATCGCTTCTAAGAAGCAAGGTACTGTTTCTTCTTCTTCTTCGTCTTCTTCATCGACTGGATTTGAGTTTTTAGCTATGGTGTTGCTTCGATTTTGGTCAATTTGAGTTCATAAACAGAGGAATTGAAGTTGATAATTCGATTTTGAGAATCTACGAAATGGAGGAGCTATTGCTCTCATATGAGTCCTAATCTAGTTGATAATTCGATTCTGCTTTTCTTCGTCACTTGTTTCGATGCATTATCTTTCACACACACATATATACCATATAGATAGAGTTGCAAGCTTGAACAGTGGCCAATGTGTGGGATCAAGGTACTGTTTCTTCTTCATCATCGTCGGAATTTGATTTTTTAGCTAAGGTGTTGCATCGGTTTTTGTAAATTTAAGTTAATAATTGGATTGTCGTAAATTCTCAATTGAGAATCTACGAAATGGAGGAGCTATTGCTCTTTTTATGAGTCTTAATCTAGTTGATAATTCGACTTTGCTTTTCTTCGTCACTTTTTTTTATGCATTATCTTGTACGCACACATAATACCTTATAGATAGAATTACAAGCTTGAATTGTGTTCAATGTGTTGGAGCAAGGTACTGTTTCTCCCTCATCATCATCGGAATTTGATTTTTTGCTAAGGTGTTGCTTTGATTTTGGTAAATTTAAGTTCAGAAACAGAGAAATCGAAGTTAATAATTCGATTGTTGTAGAAGCTCAACCTTGAAGCTATGAAATGGAGTGCTATTGCTCTCATACGAGTCTTAATCTAGTTGATAATTCGATTTTACTTTTCTTCGCCACTTGTTTCGATGCATTATCTTGTACACATACATATATACCTTATAGATAGAATTACAAGCTTGAACTGTGGCCAATGTGTTATGTGTAGGAGCAAGGTACTTCTTCTTCATCATCATCGGAATTTGATTTCAGCTAAAATATTGCTTTAGTTTTTGTAAATTTCAGCTCAGAAACCGAGGAATTGAACATGTTGAGTAGGCTATGAAGGATTAAAAGAGTTCTGGTTTGATTTTAATCGAATTTCTGATTTGAACTTAAGAATCTGCAAAATGGAGTCACTATTTCTCTCATATGAGTCCCAACCTAGTTGATTATTCGATTCTCCTTTTGCTCACCACTTGTCTTGATGCATTATTTTGCTGCTCAATACACACACATATTATAGACACAATTAGAACCTTATTAGGCTGCTTGAACTGTGGCCAATGTGTTGAAGCAATTAAATTGCGGAACTATAATTGTAATTTGATTGCATATTATACTGATTTGGGGAAATGGCAGCACGATTGAGCTTTTCAAGGCTGTTGTAGCATCTTCCTTAAGACCAGTACGGTGTAGAACCAAATTTAATTTGATATCCTCCTCTTTACAGCAAGGTCCTAGTTGTAGCACTCACATTAATGTGAGTCTCAAAGTCCTACATGGACCACAAGTTGGTGCTCTGTATACTGATAGGCTTAATTTTCATAAAGCATACTCTATGGGGAAAAATTTCCTGCCATGAAATCTCTTTATTCGGCCAAAGATAGTGATATTTATGTATTTCCACTTTCCAGGCTCAACTTGGATACTAAACTTCCACTTTAAAGCCCTTTGTTATGTCTTTGTGTCTCCTTGCAATGCTACTGTCACTCACTTTGTCCCAATGCTTGTTCTTTAAATTCATTTTGGGCTGAGATTATAATTACCATAAAAAATCAGACTTGAGTGTGTATGACATTCATCATGATTATGCTAGCATTTAACTAGGAACTTATACCTGGCTTTTGTGCTTTGTAATAGTAATATCAAAATCCTTTAGTGCATCCCTATTTATGTGTTCCTTCTTAATCCCTTTTTTGTTGAGACCGGCGAAGGAATTATTGTAGACGGTAAGCTTGTGGTGCATTGTATAATTTGCATTATAATGTTACGTGTTGGGGAATACTTAATATGTTATGTAAGGCTCTCTGGCGCACGAGTTTGGTGACAGAGTTAAATCATTTGTTCGAGTTGACTTTACTGTATGGTCTCATCTGACATAGGCTAAGACTCTTCTGTTGCATTTCAGAAAAAAATTTAATATTTATAGGCGGGGTTGTTTATATTCTGTTTCCCTTAATGCAGGTTTGCAAAAGAGGAAGATTTAACTAACTTGATTCAATTAGATTGCAATGGAGTCTTGCAATTGCATTGAGCCCCAATGGCCGGCCGATGAGCTACTAATGAAATACCAATATATCTCCGATTTTTTCATTGCGATTGCTTACTTCTCTATCCCTTTAGAGTTGATTTACTTCGTAAAAAAATCTGCAGTGTTTCCCTACCGATGGGTCCTAGTTCAGTTTGGTGCTTTCATAGTTTTGTGCGGGGCAACACATCTTATTAACTTGTGGACTTTTAACATGCATTCAAAAACTGTGGAAATAGTAATGACCACCGCAAAGATTATGACAGCTATTGTGTCATGTGCCACAGCTCTTATGCTTGTTCACATAATTCCTGATCTGCTGAGTGTTAAGACCAGAGAATTGTTTTTGAAAAACAAGACTGCAGAGCTTGACAGAGAAATGGGTCTGATTCGTACACAGGAAGAGACTGGTCGACATGTAAGGATGCTGACTCATGAGATCAGAAGCACTCTCGACAGACACACTATACTGAAGACCACTCTTGTTGAACTGGGTAGAACTTTGGCATTGGAAGAATGTGCCTTGTGGATGCCAACGCGTACTGGTTTAGAGCTTCAACTTTCATATACTCTTCGACAACAGAATCCAGTGGGATTTACTGTACCCATCCATCTGCCCGTGATCAATCAAGTGTTCAGTAGCAACCATGCAATAAAAATATCACCAAATTCCCCTATAGCAAAACTAAGACCTATTGCAGGGAAATACATGCCTGGGGAGGTTGTTGGTGTTCGGGTCCCTCTTTTACATCTCTCCAATTTTCAAATCAACGACTGGCCAGAACTCTCAACTAAACGTTATGCTTTGATGGTTTTGATGCTTCCATCAGATAGTGCAAGGCACTGGCATGTCCATGAGTTGGAATTGGTTGAAGTTGTAGCTGACCAGGTACATCATTACCCTATTTTTCTTATTAAGGTTGCTTGCACAACATTAGCACACTACCTTTTCTACTTACGGAAAATATTGAAATCAAGTTTCCTGTCTAATCACAAGTTGTAGATCTGCTTCATGCACATTAAGCAATTTAGAATGCATGCATCTTACAATCTGCTTTCGCTATGATTTTTTGTTGTGTATTCTTTTCTCTGAAAGTTTTCAATTGGTTAGTGAGATCTATCTTTTTTCTTGTGGCTGTTTCACTTTGCTTGGCCTTTTTGTTAGTTACTGGCCTAGCACTTTTGTTCTTTTTTTCCAATCTACATATATGATACGAAACCACAAGTATTTTTATAACCAGATGTGAGTCAAATTCTAGTTCATCTGATGAGTTATATTGCTTTCACTTCCCCTAATTCCAAATCGGAGCTGGGCTCAGAAAACCATATCAGCATTGGCAATAAAAAATTATATTCATTGCAAAGTTTCATGCTTTAAGCTTTGCACGATTGTGTAAATATAGAGCATGCATTATCACTTGTTTATTCATTATTTCAGTGATAACGGCTTGTTGAGTAATGTCACATACCAGAAAAAAAAATTGCTACTAAGATATGTTAATTGCAGTGTCGTAGACAGAAAGATCCTTCAATATATTATTAGCTTGATTTTATTCAGTCATCACTTTTGACTCCAATTTTTTTTTTATAATGAAATAGGGCTTTGATTGCTTTTAGAGGTGTTTATTGACATATTCTTATCATTCAGGTGGCAGTTGCTCTTTCACATGCTGCTATCTTAGAAGAGTCGATGAGGGCAAGGGATCTTCTCATGGAGCAGAATATTGCACTTGACATGGCCAGGAGAGAAGCAGAAACGGCAATTCGTGCTCGCAATGATTTCTTGGCTGTTATGAATCATGAGATGAGAACTCCCATGCATGCCATTATTGCACTTTCTTCCTTGCTACAGGAAACTGAGCTGACACCCGAGCAGCGCCTGATGGTGGAAACTGTATTGAAAAGCAGCAACCTTTTAGCTACTCTTATAAATGATGTGTTGGATCTCTCCAGGCTTGAAGATGGGAGTCTTCAACTAGACATAGGAACTTTTAACCTTCATGCTGTACTCAGAGAGGTATGAATATGATTATGAGCTCACGCCGGTTAATTTATTATTCCAATTGATCTTGTATGTGTACTAAGATGCATGTAACCATTGCAGGTTCATAACTTAATCAAGCCTATTGCATCTGTCAAGAAGTTGTGTATCTCATTGAATGTAGCTACCGATTTGCCCGAGTATGCCGTTGGTGATGAAAAGCGACTCATGCAGATAATTCTGAATGTTGTTGGCAATGCTGTGAAGTTCTCAAAAGAGGGGAATGTCTCAATAACTGCTTTCGTTGCAAAGCCTGAATCTTTAAGAGATCCTCGAGCTCCAGATTTCTTTCCTATATGTGGTGAAAATCAGTTTTACTTGCGAGTTCAGGTATGTTTCTATAGGATGATTGATTCCGATCTTTATGGATTTTTATATGTTCTGTGAAAATTAGTTATTTATATGATTGTTTTCTCTTCCGGTGCAGGTAAAAGATTCGGGATCGGGAATTAACCCTCAAGATATTCCCAAGCTGTTTACCAAGTTTGCACAAACCCAACCGGTGGCAACTAAAAATTCTGGTGGCAGTGGACTTGGCCTTGCCATCTGTAAGAGGTACTTTATTCTTCTTTTAATATACTATTATTTTAGTTGTCAAGCATTGCAGTTAGGGGTTACAATTCGTGTTTAAAGTTTAGAATTTTGTTGAATGAGTCAACTAGAACACAATTAATACATTATCAACACGCTTAATAACTGGATTGAGACTAACCAGCTCGATACATTTGACCCAATTGAGTTTATATGGGTCATTTTTACTGTCCTTGACTCACTTAATAATTCACAGTTAATTAAACTTGGTCAGTTTACACTATTAAGTTGAACCTAACATGCTTAAATTTGGGTCGGATTCATGAGGGTTGAACCAACTTTAGTGTTGTTATTTTCTTTAGTTCAAAAGTTAAATATAGTTATGACCTTTCTATTTTTGTGTTTGATGAAATCAGGTTTGTGAATCTTATGGAGGGGCATATCTGGATCGATAGTGAAGGCCCTGGCAAGGGATGCACTGCAACTTTTGTGGTGAAACTGGGGACTCCAGAACGTTCCATCGAACCTAAGTTGTCGTTGATGCCTAAGGTGCCAGCAAATCACGGGCAAACAAATTTTTCAGGGCTCAAAGTTCTTGTGCTGGACGACAACGGGTTAGTAACATTGCCACCTTAAATCCCTTGTTCCAATTTTGGATTTTATTAGTAAATCATTAGTATTTTATGCATTATTTTCTGCTTTAGCACTACCAGCTCAGCTCATGCCAAGTTTTAACCCCTGGATTTGAGTTTAGGATGCGTAGATAGAAACATAGTCACAACTACAAATAGATCCTTGGTGAAGACTTACTCCATTAGTAGTAAGTTTGTGTCGTTTGATGTGAATTGCAATCCCACTACTTGTAGCAAACACTAATATATCGTTAGAGAAAAGCTCTAAGAAATTCATCTACGTGAGCTTATGGAAATTAGGTTTTATGTACTACAGAATACTTCGTCAAAAAGTTCAGCTCCAACGTTCCCCAATCCTATACCGGTCAATAAAGTTTGCTTTTAGAAAAAGTTATATTTTACCCTATCCATTAGGTACTAACTTCATCAGTTAATGTTCGAACTAGTGCTGCATAGGGTGTGAATATTGTATCAGTCAAATAGTGACACATTACTAGTGTTAGATACTACTGTGATGGATAGTCCCTGCATGTTGTGTTAAATGTTGATTATGTGCTATATAGGTTAACATAAACATCACATTATATAATCACAATCACATATTAAACACGAACACAACACGTTAAACTGAATATTAGAGATTTAAAAGACACAATTAGCATCAAACGACGTTTTGCACAAAAGAACTTGCACGCCACGATTTAATATTACAAATTTAACACAACTATGTTCACTACCGAGGACCCCAAGTAGCGAGAACACAATAACATGTCACTACACAATTACAAAACTAGTGAGTCCAAACACTATTATCTCATATAATGTTCACCTCTCATCACATGTTGAGACCCAATATGCCAACCCTAATTCAAATGCATGATATCTCATTTTACTATGTTCGATTGAGCCAAATTCAAATGCAAATTCCTAGGTCATCAAAACATTGAATTTGTCTCAAATCAAGATCCCATAGAAAATCATAGCTCCCACAGGGGCGTAATATTATTTGATATTTCTACTGTAACTTCATTCATGAACATGATAAATTCGAATATGGTATTTATTGGGTCGAACAAGATATCAATTTTTGTAATTACCTTACAACCCCCTATCATGTTACTAATGTTGAAATCGTGTGATTGTACAGAGTTAGCAGGACAGTGACAAAAGGACTTCTTGTGCACCTAGGATGTGACGTGACTACTGTAAGCTCCAGTGACGAGTTGCTGCGGGTTATCTCTCAGGACTACAAGGTGGTATTCATGGATGTCTGTATGCCTGGTGTGGATGGTTTTGAAATTGCTGTCCGCATCCATGAAAAGTTCATGAAGCGCCACGAGAGGCCCCTCATAGTGGCATTAAGTGGCAACGTAGACCAGGTAACCAGGGACAACTGCACCAGAGTTGGCATGGAGGGCGTGGTATTGAAACCCGTTTCAATCGATAAAATGAGGAATGTTTTGTCTAACCTTTTAGAGCATCGCGTGCTGTTTGAGGCTATTTAGGCGATTTGAAGCTGCTGATCATTTTGTGCATACCATAACTGCATTGAAGAAATGGAGGATTGGTAAAAAAAAAATAACCGACCATACCGACAGCAAGCAACTAGGCAAAGCTGATGCATTTCTTGTTAGGGAGGGAGAGAGAGAATGGCAGGATATTTTGCCATGCTGCTTTGCTTTTGGAGACATGTTGGGTGTTATTGCCCGACTGTAAAAACTTATTGGTCTTTTTCTATACAATGGATTTTGCTAATGTTTGATGGGGTTTTTTAAAAGCTTTTTTCCTTATTTGCTTCTGGCATTGGAATATTTAAATTTAATGATCTCTTGTTATATTAGCCTACAACTGGCAATTTGGACCCAAAGCTTAACCCGCGTTTTTGCAGGTTCTGTTCGTGTTTTGGGTTGGGTCAATATTTGCCATGAAAGGGATGTGGATCAGGTCAAACAACCCATACCTACTGTGGGTTGGGTCAGGGTTTGGCCTTTTCAGTCCAAAACCCAAAAGACCAACCCATACCTCTTGTATACTGGCCTAAAACTGGCAATTTTGACCCAAAACTTAACCCACATTTTTTGCAGGTTCGGTTCGTGCTGGGTCGGATTTGCCATGAAAGGGATGTGGATCAGGTCAAACAACCCATACCTCTAGTAGGCAGGGTCAGGGTTTGGCTTTTACAATCCAAAACCCAAAAAGACCAAACATACCTTTTGTTATACTAGCCTACAACTGGCAATCTGGACCCGAAGCTTAACCCACATTTTGCAGGATCAGTTCGTGTCTTGGGTTGGGTTGAATTTACCATGGACGGGATGTGAATCAGGTCGAACAACCCATACCTCTAGTGGTCAGGGTTTTGGACTTATCAATCCAAAACCCAAAAGACCAGCCTATACCTACTAACCTACAACTGGCAACTTGGCCCGAACTTAACCTGCATTTTTGCAGGTTCAGTTCGTGTTTTGGGCTGGGTCAAATTTTCCATGGATGTGGATTAGATCGAAAAACTACTACCTCTTTTGGGTTGGGTAAGGGTTCGGCCTTTTCAATCTGAAACCCAAAAGACCAACCAAGTATTGGATTTTGGATGCGCTGGTATGAATCCAAATTAACAGCTCTAACTACTAGTTGGCACTGAGTATGGGGCTCAGTACTCACAGACTTACAGTCCTGTGCTAAGTGCACACAAAGGCATGAGATCAACGTACCGAAAAGATTGGCTTTGATCTAGTACATGGTCTGGATTCCTGACTTCAACAGTGCATGTATAAAATGAAACCTTCTGAACATCCAGACATTCAGGTCTCCACGGTTCACATGGCTTATTAGTAGCTGGTTCATCATCAACTTGACGCTGTTGCCTGTCTATAATCCACAAACCAACAATATTTATAATCAGTAACACAATCTTTGAGCAAAGTGCTTTGCACAGCGAACACAGAACTAGGAAAGCTGAAAGAAAAGACTTGTGATCAAAGTTAAGAAACAGAATGGAATGCCGGCATTGCTCTTCGATAAAATACAAGAACTAACTTGAGTTCACATGCACTTAAAAAATGATCATATTACAACATCATTTCTAGATTATTTTTTTCAGATATCAAACTATCTACAGAGAACTCAGGGATATTCAATAATCTATACTCAAAGAACAGCAGAGATTTTGGACATGCCAGATTTAGATGCTAGTATCAACCTGCATAAATGCAAGTGTGTGAGTAGTGAGAGAGGGAGAGAGTCACGATACCTGATGCTTTCGAGTTTCGACTAGTACATGCATGCAGTTAAACCCACGAGCATCTATTTATTATGGTCCAAGCACCCGATATTCAGTTATAGCTTCAAAAGCCGAGTGATGAGCCACGACAATTCTCTCTCATTCTTCCCTTCATTAAGAAGCACCTATGATCTATAGTACAATTGCAATGAAAAGTTTAACGCCTTCACATAAATGATAAATGTATGTTCTGCAAATTGCTGTGCATAAATTAGAGCGTACCTTAGATAGAGGAGCAGAAGTTAAGCAATCATTTTCCTTGGGAGAACCTATGACCGATCCCCAAAACCTCTGATATGTGGCTTTACAAGCATCCTTCGAATCCTAAGATTGCACATAAGAATTTTAGTTAACCATTCCAAAAAAATAACTAACAGAAGCATTCAGCCATTCTTTAAAATTTAAAAAGGTAGCAGTAATATTAATGTGTATATGTAACTTTTTGAGACTCAAAATCCACGTAACCCCTTCTACGTGGAAGGCCATAACTGCTAATATGCAAATTCCATTTTGGAACAACATAAAGGAATACCCAATATAAAGGATGTGAAGAATCGTGAGTAATTAATTCTTCACGATAACTGTTCAACAGTGCCACGCAGATTCACTTCATTGTGTAAGTGACTTCTCCAATTAAAGAGAATACAGTTTTGAATTTCGCTTAATGATTGTAATAAAGAAATATAAAAACTTTACCAACTTGAGGTCCACTTCATATCACAAGATGATGCTGCGATCAATGCATCGACGCTTTTATGGTAACTACAGTAAATAATGCAATCTTAGAGCATCTAACCTTTACCGGGAATTACGGCGTTTATTACACACAATTAAAGTGGATATAGCTTCTAATTTTACTTAAAATAGTATAAACAAAAAAAATTAAAAACTATACCAACTTAAGGCCCTCTTCAGATCATAGGACAATGCTGCAGCCAATGTGTCCATACTGTTACGATTTACGAACATGAAGACTTTCCTGACAAGATCGCCATAATAATAACAAAAAAATCAAAATCTATTATGGTAACTACAGCAAATAAAGTGATCTAAGAGCATCTAAGCTTGACCGGAAATTTCGGGGGTTATTAAACACAATATAACTCAACAACCAATGATTATACCAATATACTCACAAACAATAAACATGCACAAAGTAACCACAACGAAAAATATCAAAATAGTGAGAGAATACATTAGCAATCATGGGACACATTTAAGAAAAGAGCCATATTATAGCTTGAGACATGCCTTGTAGGCTTGTCACCTTTTCAAATACTTGATCTCATCAACATTTGGATTTTGGATATAGAGTGCTACTTAGTATGGTGTTAAAACTCTAAATTTTACTTTTCACAACGGTAAATTCGTGTCACCTCATTGATCTCTGTATATCAGCAGTAATTTGTACAACAACTAACCTCAGATCCAATCCACATACTGACCGATCATGAAAATTCAGTTTGTACAGAAACAACATCAGATTCAATACAAAAACAACTAATCTTTGTCGAAATCTTCATTTTATCACCATCAACATCCAGATTGTGGCACAGTCTCAATAGCTACAACACAAAAACACCTAAACTATCATTCTATATCTCCACATAGAATTTGGCTTTGGCGCTCCATCAGGAGCTAAAGTAAAATTACAACACGACTACTCCACAATCAAAACTACAAATCCAGATCACGATGAACGTAAAATCAAAATAGTAATTCAAAAAGAAGAGATCGCTCACAAAGCTGTGTTCGAGGATCGGAGATCTCATCGAAACAATACCTTGGCTGAGCCAGGTGACGATTGTGAGCGAGGACGAAATCCGGTCTGTTGACATGCAGAAAAACGGTAGGAGCGAGAGCAGCTGCCGGAGTTTCTCTGGTACTGCTGCGCGGTGGCGGCGGCGACGGCGGCTTTGCATGAATCCACATTTCTAGAAGAATCTGATTTTGGTGTGGTTAGGTTGTGAGTAAAAGAAGCGAAGGAAGAAGAAATAAGCTATATATATAGGTGTGTGGGATGAGAAGTGGAGTGAAGTGAAGAGTGTGTGTTGGCTGATGGGCCGTCAAGTGACATTTCTTGCATGCACTCACTGTTCAGCCCAAAACAAAAGGATAGGATTGTAATTCTAACATATAATAGAGCTCTCAATTCGGGCCCAAAACTGTATATAATCACAAAGATTAGAGTTGTCAATTCGGGCCCAAAATTACGGATCTTCTAAAACATTGTAATTACAAAAATTAGAGTTGTCATTTCGGGCCCAAAACCGCGGATAACTGGAACTAATCCTTAACTTTATAAGTTCAAATGAAATATAATAGATTCAATCAGTTTTTAGAGTTGATTCAGAGAAGTTTGCATCGATTTGAAATTTGAATCCACATTCTTATGGAGCTTTTCAATTTTATCTCGATTCCAAACTTGAATTGCTAAATGTAACAAGAGTTGGCAAACATCACGAACAAATCGGTTCAACATATTAAGAGAAATAATATATTAATTCAATTTCGAGATCATTTCCAACCAATATTATATTGCCTAAAACTTATAATACAATGTCAGGCTTAAAATAAGTTTTCATTTTTATATAAAAATTAAAAGTAACTTGATTAGAATCTATCGTTCTCCCTCGTACTTTCATATACTTTTATTATAACAAGCTTATTTTGTTACGATGAGTAACCTATATTAAAAATATTGTTATGCACGACTAACACAAAAGAAAAGTGGAACGCCGAAAATTAATTCAACAATTATTTGTTTACGGCATATCATAATATTTTAAATTTTAGTTTTGAAATTGTAACTCACATACAACACAAGTCACAAAAAGATAAATCAGTTAAATGCGAAAGACCTATAAGATCAAAATTAATAAATAGATGGGTGTTGTCTCATAGGAGACAAGTTAATGATTCATGTTACACAAAACTTGAAACTCATTTATGTCAAGTTTGAATTCTTGATATTAGTAAAATCTAATGCATGGTTACACACTATTCCAATTTTTCTAATTATAATAATAAAGAAAAACATTAAAACTGAGTAGGTAGGTGTTGCTACTTGCTAGCCACCAACACATGAAAACAAGTAAAGCAAAGCAAAGCAACTGCACAGAATTGCAAGTGTGCCAAGTGGGATCAAAAAGCAAACTCAACTTTTGTTGGATGTAAACATCCCCAACAAAACAATCCAAGTACTTTACATCAAAGCTTTACTTCAAATGGTCCCTATATGTTTCATGTATCTTATAGTAGTTCTATGAAGAAAAAAATATTATTATTTATTTTTGGTAAAAGACCTAATTTGATCCCGAACTTTAGTGTTTTGATCCAATTTAGTACTTGAACTTTTGTTAACCAAAATTAGTCCCTGAATTGTCATGTTTTGACCAAATTTGGTCCTTGAACTTTCAATTGACCCGAAATGGTCCCTGAACTTTCACATATTGACCCAATTTGGTCCTTGCCCTTAAAGCTTATATAAAAAATTCAAGGATTAAATTGGGTCAATATTTAAAAGTTCAGGGACCATTTTGGGTCAATAGAAAGTTCAATGATTAAATTGGGTCAAAACATGAAAGTTTAAGAACTAAATTGAGTCAAAACATCAAAGTTCGGGGACCAAATTGGGTCTTTTACCTTTATTTTTTGTGGGAAAAAGTTGAATAACAATGGTCACTTTCTCTTGTCACATGCCATTTGGCCCACTAATTGAGACTACACTCTAGAGTAAGGTAACAATTTTATTTATTTATTTATTATATTTTAGAGATTCTTATGTGTACGAACCATATATTATAAAGAGACATGAACGGGTCCAAGACAATTTTTTAACAAAAGTGTTTCATGCGAGCAAATTGATTTTTTATTTATCAAACTATTAAAACAAAAACCTTTGCAACTCTTTTGTTTTTTCAAATCAAATGGAGCCTCATTTTTAGTGACTACACCTTTGTAATAGGCATGGCGCCCAAAAAGCAATTTAGCCTTGTTTAAAGTGACTACAACTTTCCAATACTCGTAGTGCATTTCAACCAAAAACAATGTAGCCTAAAATTCAACATCCTTGATCATGTCTTACAGCATATTCTATGGAATCCAACCTTGGATTCTTCCAAAAAGCCCCCTCACAATTCAATCGAACTCCCCCACACGCGGTATAGTGCAGTTGGTGTTGAACATTTTTTTACTGTTAATCACGTGGTGTTTAGATTTTAAAATTTTGCATTCATAACTTGTTTTACATTTGACATGATGCTATATAGCGACGAAATTGGAGCCATATAATCTATTTACAAGATTGAATCACACATGTACCGTCGAATCGTCCACACAATGCACCAAAAATCACTTCTCAAGTCCATCTTCCACCCACCTTGTTTACCCCTGAATGATATTTGTATCGTCTTATTCCAAAATTTAAAGTGAATAAGCTCGCTTGTTATGACATTATGACAATATTTTCTAAACTTTTATATCAATCATGGAGCCCCTTAGAATATGTATGTCATTTCCTATGATCGTTACATGACTCATAGATGTTGCATATATACTCGTTTTCACCATAGTTTACGAGAGAGCAACCTCCACCTTCTTGTAAGTTATAGAAGGCCAAACCATTTGGATGACCACAACAATTTCATATCATGTTTCAATTTATATCCAACCATAACCAGGTAGAGTAAGCATTAAGTGTGCTAATTTAACACTATAACGCACATGCTTCTCTAACCCCCGTATAATGATGGTGTCTTTACAGTGAGGATTTGTTGAACGTTTTCCCCAACGCTAAACATTACAAGAAAAATCTACACCATCTTCATTCCAACTATCAAATTTAATCTTTATTCTAACACAAAAACTCATTGGAAGAGACCTTGACATATTCTATAACTACTGGGTATGTACTCATTCTCCCAATGCACAGGGTTAGTTCTCACATGACATATGTCTCTCTTCATGTAGGACGTCGATTTAACTTGACAAATATGTTGCACAAAACTGATGAAAAGCTTATTTGTCTGCATGACATATGTGGTAATGGTTAATGTCACTACTTTGATCAAAGATGTCATTCATATGATATAGTAAGATGCTTGAATTTCAACTCAAAAGTCCGGCAAAATGTCGATTTATCGACATAAAACTAGTATTTCGAGATTCTAATCCTTCTAAAGCAAAAAATGCATAATATAAGAAAAAACGAGTCATCGTGAGTCGTGACACTTAATTTCAATTTACTGAATATAGCAAATGTTATGTATTTATGTGTCACAAATTCGCTGGAGTAGATATCGAAAAAGTTTAACCCAAACATATATTATCAATTTGTTAAACCTAGTCAAAATAATAATGAGTTAGATATTTTTAAAAATACACATTTGGTATTTAATGGCACTATAGCATATACTCTAATATCTCACTCTATACTCTATAGTATCTGGAGAACACAAAAACCAAAAACCCTAACTACCAAAAAAAGAGAGCGAAACAGAACCGAACACCACCGGAAATATCTATCTATGACCAAAAAATCCCATTCTCAGGTACACTCGATCTCTCTTCTCTTCTCTTCTCTACGAATCGTACTATCAGCTGTTGATGTCACAGATTGACACTGTTATTGTTGCTTCTCAGGGAACAACAATGGCGTTGGAATCGGCATCGCCAAAGAAGAAGACGAACAAGCTTGGCTTCGGTGGTGTCTTCGGCGACGTATACGGCGTCGTAATGCTTCCCAAAGACCTCGAAATCGCAAAGGACCAGCTTCCTCCACCTGCTCCACTCTCCGATCTTCGAATTCAATTTCCAAACATCGGTCTCGCCTGCAAGGTCCAACAATTTTGTTTTTTAGCTTTGTTTTGTGTTTATTTGGTGCTGTGTTTTTGATAAAATTGCAGCTTTTTTGGGGTTCTTTTTAGTTTTGTTTTGAGTTTATTTGCTCTCTTGATTGTTTATTGGTTTTGGGTTGGTGATTAAATTGGTATTTTTTAACTGTTAGTGTGAGATTTGTGTTCATGGAATATTTGTTTATCTATTTATTTATTGAGGTTTTGTTTAAAAAGAGGAATGGAATGAGCTTTTTGTTGTTGGTGTTTTAAAAAAAGAGCGCATGGATTGTTGGCTGATTCAGGACTTGTTGAAGACTAGAGAAGTTGGCGAGTTTCTTAGTGGGGCTTTAGCTGGGGCGATGGCCAAAGCTGTTCTTGCTCCTCTCGAGACCATCAGGTCTGTTTGCGTTTGCTACTCTTTTCATTTACATGTTTTCATCATTGTGATCAGCTTGTTTACTTGAGTTTGAGACTTCTTTCTTCGATATCTTTTATGGTGTTTTCGGGCTACAAATTCATGCTATGTTTGCTCAATTGTTGACTCAAGTTTGCAAGTCAAAATACACTTTTCTGGGTATCTAGATTTTGCCCGCTACCAAGTTCTGTCCAATAGGAACACGAACAGAAGCATATCCACATTTGTTGAACCAAAATTGTGAACATTATTTGACTATTGCATATCCTAAATGTTGTAGTTCAAATCTCAAACTTCATTTGTTTAATCAACTAGATTTCTGATAATGGCATAAGGAGGATAGGGACTTTGCTCTGTATTGCATTCTAGCCACACTTTGAGAATTTTTTATTTTATTTATTATTAAAGTTAGTGTCATTTGTACTCTCATTTGATTGTTCTTATCCTCATATTATATTTTTCTCGAGAATCATATGATAACCAGCCATCCAAATTGTCTGACTTAAACACGTAAACATTCAATCCCAATTTTGTTTAGCTAAGAAGCTACAAAATATAATGTTTATAAGAAGGATGTAAGTTTCACGTGGAAGATTAAGTATTTCAAGCTTACACACACATGTTTCCTGAACTAAGTTTTAACATATAGAAGTATAATGCCTGGGATAGAATGTAAAAATATGCAGGACCAGAATGGTGGTTGGTGTTGGGTCTAGACACATTTCTGGTAGTTTCTTAGAGGTCATTGAGCACCAGGGTTGGACCGGACTTTGGGCTGGAAACGCAATCAACATGCTTCGCATAGTCCCTACCCAAGCAATTGAGCTTGGAACTTTTGAATTTGTCAAGCGGTCAATGACAACAGCACAAGAGAAATGGAATAAGGAGGACGGTCCTAAGGTGCAAATAGGTAATGTCGGTTTGAACCTATCTCTCTCTTGGATCTCACCCGTTGCAGTGGCTGGTGCAGCTGCCGGAATTTTCAGCACTCTAGCGTGCCATCCTCTTGAAGTTCTGAAGGTACTAATTATCATCATAGATAATGTATTTTTCACATTTACGGTCTTGTATCTTTGTCTTGTATCCTATGTTTTTTGCAATAAATGATGGCATTTCTTTTAATCTCTTACAGGATCGCTTGACTGTAAGCCCCGAGGTTTACCCTACCATTAGTGTTGCTGTGAGCAAAATGTACAAGGAGGGTGGGATCCGCGCCTTTTATGCTGGCATCTCACCTACACTAATCGGCATGCTTCCATACAGTACATGCTATTATTTCATGTATGATACGATGAAAAAATCCTATTGCCTAGCAAAAAACAAAAAGTCTTTAAGTCGCCCAGAAATGCTTCTTCTCGGTGCTATCGCAGGCAAGTGACCTATTTTATCTGTTTTGCTCTTTTGCATATGACTATGTTTGATTTCATCTTCTAAGTTCTAAGGACAACATGATCACTCATGTTCCGAGATATTGTTGTCTATTTTGTTATCTTAAGGATATTGTTGGTAACTCATGCATTATTAACTAACTAACTAAAATAAAAAGTGGACAATTATTTTGGGACGGAGGGAGTATATCCTTAATTTGCGCAAAAAAACAGGAAAGTGAGACTCATTTTGAGACATATGGAGTGTAATACGACATTCTGTTCCATCTCATCTTTTTATTGAAACTACAGAGCTGTGTTATGAGATATTGTTGTCTATGTCACACGTTACTGTATTTTGAATCATCATTAATGGCAATAGCGTCCCTCTCTAATGCCAGGTTTTACGGCTAGCACGATCAGCTTTCCACTGGAGGTGGCGAGGAAACGGCTGATGGTGGGAGCACTGCAGGGCAAGTGTCCGGCTAACATGGCAGCGGCTCTAAGAGAAGTTGTCCAGGAAGAAGGCTTGAAGGGACTGTATAGAGGGTGGGGTGCGAGCTGTTTAAAAGTAATGCCCAACTCTGGAATCACCTGGACATTTTACGAAGCTTGGAAGGACATATTGGTAGTTCAGAAACACCTGTAGTGACTTGAGAATCGGTCATTGGTTAAGACTTGTGTAGGGATGGCTAGGATGGCCCTGGGTAGACGAACATTGAGGTAGAGAGAGAGAGAGAGCTACTCCTATTGTGTAGCAAGCAAGCGAGGGAACTTCTGATCGGGAACTGTAAGATCAGCTTCAATTTTGGTGTCTCATAAAGATTGATTTGTACTAACAATTTTGTCTATTTACATCACTAATTATTGATAAAATGTTGGTCTCATCATGTACCCTGATTTCATGAATTTCCTTTGAAACCCTTATTTGGGTCTTGTTTTCATTTTGCAGGGAAGTCAATTGTCATGTTTGTTGATATATGATGCTCAAGCAGATATGGGATCAGTCAAATTATTGACCCATCCTCATAAATGCAAAAATGGTCCAATAATATGACAAAATATTAAGCTTTACAATAATCATTGGCCCACTAATCCTTCATTAAATTCTATGTTGGCCCAATCTATTAAAGGCCCATCATTAGTACTAGATTACTAGGAAACCAGGCAAAAAGGACATAAAAATAATTCAGCAGTATTAATGAGGAGAAATTGGTAATTCAATAATTCACAATCAAAACACACTTTCGCGCGGCTTTAACAGCCATCTCTCTCTGCTTCTCAGTCTGACAATATTCTCTGTCCTATGCTTTCTCTTCTCTTTTCTTTTTCAGTACTGTGTGTTTCGTGCGCTCTCTCCCCATTTTCGAGACAATAATTCAAATTTAATAAATAAATAAATTAAACCATAAACAAGTACACTACAAAACAAACATTTCAGTTTTCAATTTCAAAATTTTCCATTTGGATCACCGAATATTATTCAATTACTTATTTCAATTTTTCTTTTCCTTTTTCATGCTTAAGAGCTGAGAAATTATTTTAAAAAAAATTGACAATTTGTGTGTGTTCGCGCTGCTGAACGTTGACAGTGTGTTATATAGATCAATAGCAAACTGCTAGTATAGGATTGATAAAGTCGTGATATAGAAAACCTACCCAACAAACTTGGCCTGACACAGACTCCGATGACCTAGCTAAAACATGAGCCACTCGGTTCACAGACCGCCTTACAAAACAAAATTCTACACTACCAATACTAGTAGCAATAGAACGAATATCACAGACGATTAAACCAAATGCACTGTTAAACTCCCCTCCGGCCTGGATTGCCTCGACAACCAACCTCGAATCCGACTCAACAATTACTCCCGACCAACCAAGCTCCGCCACCCACTCTAGCGCATCATGAACTGCGCGAGCCTCCACCACAGCCACCTCCGGCACCCCTTCCCAACAGCTTCGTCCCCCTCCCAAAACCTTGTCGGAATTATCCCTGACTACCCCAAAATTGTTAAATATGTGGAGTACTCAACATGAGCACGACTTGATAACAAAATCGTTGAGGTTAGGTCGTGTTTTGTATAGATCAAGCACTACACATTTATTAATCGTTTGAGTACTTCAACGAGAACACGACACAATTACAGAAATGTCGAATATCGATCTTGTGTTATATGGGTCGACACGACACAGTTATTAAACCTATTGAGTTGTTCGAAGCAAAAACTGACATTATTATAAAATTAGTGAGACATGAATCTACAGCTTTATTCATAGCTCACATTTATAGTGCTTCTCCTACCTCTCTCTCTCTAGGGTTTGCTGTGCTTTCTCTTTCAGATCTTCACATTGATGAGCTCAGGTTAGGGTTTCACGTTTCCTTCTTCACATCACATCACTCGTTTCAGTGCTCCGAAAGTTACTTTGCTTGTAGTAACTGAGAAGTGAAAAGAAGAAACTTTGAGATTCGTTTCAACATTTGTTTGCTTTTGACGAGTGAAAAAGCGAGGGAATGTGAATCTGGTGACTCTGTTTCTTACTAATGTACGTTCAGATTCATCGTAGCTCATCGATTCCTCAATCTGCTGCTGTTTTTTTTTATCAGTCTCTCCTCTCTGGTTAGTTTTTATTTTTATTTTGCATGTTTTTTTGTCTGTATTGGAGCTTGATTTTGTAGTAAAGAAACGAAAATGGAAGTGTTTATGTTGTTATTGAGTTAGCTACTCCAGAGCTGAGCTTCTTCTGAGTTGTGATCTTTTGTTTGCTTTGAAGCAGCTATCAATTTTTGGCAAAGAAATTGAGATTTTGGAAGCTTTTTTTGGGTTCCAAACTGTGGTAGAGAGCTTCTGATTTCTAGGTCACTGCCTTTTTCCTCTGGGGATTTGGGCTGTTTGGGGCATTTGGTTTGAAAATCATCACACATTTGGTGTTCTTTAGATTGGTGAAGGAAGAGGTGGAGGATATTTTTCTGCATTGCAGATTTACTCTAGTGTTCTGGTTTGATTCTGGATCTCTCAAGTGTAAGTGTTATCAGTTTTGATTAGGACAAGAAAGACTTGTGAAAAATGGATTTTTTCAGAATAAGAAAGTTTAGAAAAGCTCACAAACCCAACCCAGAGAACAATTTGGAGGATTTGCCTGTGCCTCAGCCAGAGGAGCCCAAGAATGATCACAATGGTAGCAATAATTTGAGTAAAACAGCTGAGGCTGATCCTGATCCTGCTGCTGCTGCTGGTGTCGATGACGACGACGACGATGATTTTATCACGAATGAAGTGAAGAGGAGGTTGAAAGAACTAAGGAGAAAGAGTTTCATGGTATTGATTCCTGAAGAAGAATCTTGCCCTGAAGAAGAGGAAGATGAAGAGGATAGCGAGACCATCTCTAATGAGTGGAGAGAGGTGGAAGCTGAAGGTCGACAATGGTGGTCTGGCTTTGATGCTGTGTACGACAAGTATTGCGAGCGTATGCTTTTCTTTGACCGCATGAGTGCCCTTCAGCTAAAGGAAACTGGTAAAAACGTTATTTGATACATTTTCATTTTTGCTCTGTCTTTATAGAAATTGCAGATAATCTGTTGCTAATCCTGTTTAATATTGAAATCCTAGAGAGAAGGGTCTAACTAGTAGAGTAAAATATGCAAGTTTGTTTACAATATTTGGAACAAAAAATGGTTATTACTGGACTTGGGATTGCTTGAGACCTGGTTGAGTTATTGCAACCTTGGAAAGTTGAGTTCTGCTCTTTCCTCAATTGGGTTGATTGATGAATAGTATCAGATTATTGCCATGACTCGTAGTCGAATTTACACAAATTTAGCATCATATCTCTGAAATTGAATTGCATACTAATTTGTTCTGGTCTATTGCTCTAGTTCATTGTCATCATATCTATTGCTCTAGTCTAGATGTAAGAATTGTACACATAATTTGTAGCTAAGTGTTCTTTAAAGTTGTATATATTCATGCCTTTCGTTATGAAGTTAATATAGATCATGATATTAATGGAAGTGTCTTCTCATGAACCTTACTGTATGGTTCTTTAGGCCTATATATTTGCTTCTTCCAAATTCCAATATCAACAATTCTATATTTTTGTTGAGTAAAGTTAGGTTTTTTAAATCCTCATAAGCTCATAGTCAATGTAACTTTTGTTTTGCAGGATCTCTAACTCCCTCTACTCCTTCACCAAGATCTGCATCGAAGAAGCTTACATCTCCTTTTCGTTGCCTTTCTTTGAAAAAGATTGAAGAACCTGATGAAGAAACCGAGCATCTGCACCGGTCAGAGGACGACCGGTATCAGGATTTAGAAACAGCGTATGTCGCTCATATTTGCTTGACCTGGGAGGCACTCCATTGTCAGTACACTCAACTGAGTCAGAAGATCTCATGCCAACTAGAAAACCCCACTTGTTACAACCACAGTGCACAGCAGTTCCAACAGTTCCTAGTTTTGCTACAAAGGTTTATCGAGAATGAACCTTTTGAACAGGGTGTCAGGGCAGAAATTTACGCTCGCACGAGGAAACTGTTACCTAAATTGCTTCAGGTCCCAAATATAAAAGGTAAGATTTCTTCTCTATGGATTCACAGTAAAGTTTTGATTGTATTGTTGCGGAAATCAGCTAGCAAATTATGCATAAAACTAAAAAATAAGCTTAGTTGCTATAAAATTATAATGAAGTTGCTTATTTAATTGACTCTACTCTTTTGAATTTGGAACCTTGGAATTATATGCTTGTGGTGTATAATTAACTTGCCATACATTTTCAGCGTCAGACCTAAAAGAGACAGAGGACGATGATTCAGATATTCTTGTCCGTGCCCCTGATCTCATCAGAATTATTGAGATTTCAATTCTCACTTTTCACCTATTTCTAAAGATGGAGAAAAGAAAATCAAACGGTCTTCTTAACCTATTTGGTAATCAAAACCAGATTGCTACACCTCTTCAACAGATCCAATGTTCTCTTGAAAAGGTAAGTTTATGTTATTCCATTTTATTTTTCTCTTTTCTGTTAAACAAATTAGTCACAATCATTATAATTTACAATGTTTCTGTACTATTTTTCTTACTCTTAGACACTGTTTAGATTGAAATTATTGGAATGCGAATCAAGAACGAGAATGGGAGATGAGTCATTTTCATGATCAAAAAGTTCTAATCTAAACATGAACAATGTGAATAAATTCCTGAATAAAAATTCTTATCCGAATGCTACTTAAGACATGCTTAGAAGCCAGACCTTACAAAATGGCATATGAATCAAACCTCATTTTGTCACTATTCTAAGAAATTGGAATAGGTCCTTTGACTTCTCATGGTCAATCTCGGCATGTATATAATCTTAACCAATATCTGATTTTAGAATCATAAACATTTCTTTCAAAAGTACTCCCTCCATCACAAAACGAGTGTCCACTTTTCTTTTATGGTTAGTTAGTTATGCCGCTTATGCATCCCGTAAGATAGCTTTGTTAGAAACACTCGAGTTTGTTACAAGAAAAACACATTTTTTTGTGGACACTCATTTTGGGACTGAAGTAACATTGGTGGATGTGCCAGCTTTGAATGTAAATGATAATCTGTTCCTAGAAATAGATCATCTAGAATAGTCATGGATATAATATGAATCGCCTTTTTGAATCATGATTGAGTATTGTATATTTGCATGTCATTCTTAAAATTGCACAGAAAAGGGTGAAACTGAAGGAACTGCGGAAAAAGAAGAAAGGCTGGAAAAAGAAATCCTGGCCTCAGACGTACGAGGAAATCCAGCTCTTGTTTGGTCTCATTGACGCCAAAGTCATATCCATGGTTCTTAGAATGACGAGAATCAGTAAAGAGCAGTTGTTCTGGTGCGAAGAAAAGATGAAGAAGTTGAATCTATCGGATGGAAAGTTACATAGAGACCCTTCTCCTACTCTTTTCCCTTGTTAATAGCCTCATGAAAAAGGCGAACAAAACAGGTTTATAAGTAAGTAACTGCAGAACATTCTTCTTCTGCCGTCTTCTTATGGCATTTTTAGCGCCAAAGATGGTGCTTGTTTTGGGACGAGAGCTTCACCAGCTGAAACCTGGTTTTGATCAAAATTAGTTGCTGGTTTTTTATTAGCAATGGAGCTCTATTTTTGTTATTTAAGAAGTTGGGAAACCGGACAGAAGGTGATTCCTGTAGCTAGCCATGTTGTAAATTTAGTTATATTTGTGAAAACTGTGCTGTAATGTGGACTCATTCCTGAAAAAAAAACTAAACATTGATGTTGCTGATATATATGTAGTGGATAATTGATGTTGTCTTTTAGTATTAACCTTTTTAGCATGTATCAATTGGTTGTTTAACGTCACTTTGTCATAAAATGAGCAACTTTGTCTAAATAACTGTCTCAAAAACAGTGTCAAATTTCTCAATTTAGTTATTTAGTTTTATGCATAAAATACCAACAGTATGCTCCACTCCACTCTAGTGACTCCTCCTGTTTCAGGAGATAATCAACTATGACTTATATTTCAAACGACATATTTCACGTTCTTTCGATGTTAGATTTCTCAAATACAAATCTTGCATTGATGCAGTACTGCAACCCACTTAGAGGTGGGAATATCGAGTTTGGATTTGGTCATATTTCAGTATATAATTTACGGGTCTTTTGTACTTGTTTGGGGATTTATCCGACCCGAAAGTTGTTTAAATAGGATATTGGGTGCTCGCGAGTTTGAGTCCAAAATTGCTGGCTCTAACCCCACTGCACACTATCATTCATTGAGGCCAATTCATCCACAATCATTGGCCATCTTTGTTATTGTTACAAATCTTGTATTGATGCAGAGATGTTAATTTGAATCCGAACCTACGAGCTTCCGAAATATAATATGACTTACAACTGATCCAATCGGATTTCACCACATTCTGGACTAGGTTGGTCAAATCCACACAGTTTACGCTAAATCCAATCTGAACAAGGAAAAAGGACCCATTAAAGGACACAGACAGGCCTATAAAAAATGGTTATGTTCTCTACTAAATCACTGTATCTCATAACGATGTGTTTATTGCGGTAAAGCGTATACGAAACTACTTATATGGATGGATAAAAAACATATATACATCATCAAAGAAACCTAACACCCTTTGCTATGCTCCAACTTTTAACATCATAATTACATTACTAGTTTTATCCCATCCATACAATTTAGCATACAAATATCATCATATTTCAGAAAGTGAACAAATTAAGAAGGAAATGCGTACCAAAAATCTAATCAAACACAGTTTATCAAATATTTAATAAAGCCCCAACATTCTTAGTTCGGTGACATGGGTGGGATCAAGCTCAGGGACGTTCTTATTAGCTTCTCGGTCTTCTACTACGTACTCCTGTGGTCAACAAATTATCAAATGAGTTTCCGAGAGGAATGACAATTAAACGTCCAAGAGTAAGTTTCAAACCTTTGTTAGTTCTTGTTTGGCAAGAACATGGTAATGGCGTTCATTGATTCTCTGTCCACATATGATGGCAATGAAGAAACCGTAGAGCAAACCCACCAAGACGATAGCTAAAACTGCAGAGTAAAGAAAATGAAGATGATATAAATCTATTTGCACGAATACATATTTTAGTCATCGGTCAGAACTACACTTACCAGCCATAGTATAGAATCCATATGGGTGTTCTTCATAACCAAACATTTCCCTTAGTTCCTCCCCATAAAATTTATATACCAGCACACCCAAGAATGCTACAATCTGTTGAAATAATGTATTAGAAAAAACTTGGAAAACAGATAATTTCACTACCGTTCCCATACTATACACACTCAAATAGATACTAATATAACAAAACATACTATATTAGCTTGGATTTCTTCTCTACTAGTTGCTTAAGATTCGCTTGATCTTATTATATAGTCACTAAAATGTCCACTGGTGCACGTCAATATAACGACCATATTCCGATTCTCAATAGTAATAGTAATATAACTTAAAGGTAGCGTTTGGATTAGAACTTTTGTCGAGGAATGAGAATCAAGAATGATTGGAACTTTTTGTACATGAAAATGGCTTTGGAATGAGAATCTCCTCATTCCTATTCCCATTCTTGATTCTCATTCACATTTCAAATTTTTGGTCAAAACGCTACATAATTGGCTTATTGTCATACCAATTGAACAATCACAAAAATGAATGCATGATCCCTGGCAACAAGGAACTGAAATTTCAGTCTCAACCACCAGCGATCAGGTGGAACATTTGCACGTAATATGAACATTGCTCTGCACTCTGTACAGTGAGCGAAAGCAAAGCCCTCCTGAAACAAGGAGAAAAAAAGAGTTCATTAGTAGCTCTCCGCAACAAGCATATAAGGTAGCGTTTGGATTAAACTTTTGGAATGAGAATGAGAATGTGACTGCCTTTCCAAGCCATTTTCATGACCAAAAAATTGTAATCCAAACGTGAAGAATTAAATTTTCATTTTCATTCTTGATTACCATTCCTAGAAAAAAATTATAATCCAAACGCTAACTAAATTCATTTCCTACGACATCACTAAAATACAGAAACCACATTTCGTAACATCATTTACCAGTCAATCAAGAACAAATGGCAGAAAAGAAACAAGTATTCACCTTAGTCGACCTCCAATTATCAAGACATGATCTATGAACATATTTTTGGGTGCCTTTGCAATGGCACGGTGCAATTAAATCTTCCCCTGAATTTAAATAATCATTTGCTTCAGCATAAGTATATATATTAGTAGATTATATGTAAAAAAAAAAGGTATTGACCTCCAATATCGAGGCATATACGGCATTGTGGCTGGTCTGAGTTAATAAGACTGGAAGTTTCATCAATGTCAAGATTTTGTAACTCGTCATTGGCTATCGCATAATCCCTTCTAAGAGCTGTAATTTCCCATGAAGATGAAGGTTCTTCAGAACTTGGTACAACGTCAGATTGTGGTAAGATTGGTTCAGTTTCTGAAATATCTTCTGAACGACTATCATTTGGTACTAATTGCATTTCGAAGAATGATAGATCAGGATTAAACTGCAAAAGACATTGCTAGAACTATAATTCCTAGAGAACATTTCACTAGGAACTAAGTAACCTGCAAAATGGAATGGAAAGTTAAACCATCTTAGAAACATTACCCGACAAATATTGCCATATGCTATCCGACAAACAAATACACAAAGCATGCAAAAAGCAACAATCAGTATAACAATCAAAACTAAAATGCCATGACTTATAAGATGTAATTAACCAATTGGATTCTACTTAAATTTAGAAGCCTATTTATGCAAGTTCCTTCTCTCACTTAAAACAGTGTCATGTTACATATCAATTGCCAAATTTCAAGCTATGAACCATTGCATAGTACTCTCTCCGTTCCAAAACGAGTGTCAACTTTCTCTATTTTGTAAAAATAAAGGATAAGTTAATTAGAGTTGGACTTCCTCCTTAAACCCTTATTTTCTCTTATTCTAACAAACTCAAGGGGTTCTAACTAGAGTTGGCAATTCGGAACACAACACAACACGAGACCCAAGACACACACGACACGATTTAAGTGTGTTTGAGTTCAACATATATATAATTGTGTCATGTTCATGTTGAGCTTGTAAAACACGCATGACACATTTACATAATGTTCAAATAGTCATTTAATGCTATTAAATCACAGCCTAGGTTAATTACTTAACCTATTATTTTCTCTATCTCTTCTCTCTAATTTGGTTTCATCTCATCTCCTCTTTCTTATTCCCGAGTTTACACCTATTGTCTAAATCTATTGTGCCTCAAGTTAGAGAGTGGATGCAGGGAATAGGAGCAGCCACAATTGCAATTCATCTCATTTCCCGTTTTAGGCAAAGCCAACACAAATACAATCCGCCAACACGACTATTAAACGTGTTGTGTTTAATTTGTGTTGGGTCATATAACATGTATTCAACCTCTAATATGACATGAACACGTCGCATAAACGCGAATTGCTTGCACTACTTCTAACCAACTTATATTAGAGATATTGTTGGCGATTTGTGCTTAACTAACTAATCAAAACAGAAAGTGCACACTCATTTTGAGAATTAACAAGCATATGGTAGTCAATAAAGAAGAAAAGAAATTGCAATCAATTTACCATATAAAAAAAAGGCTTCAGATTTAACTCAATATCGAAGCTTCTGCATAAAACATATCACAATTTCCTCAAAAATTGCATTAACAATTTATCATTAAACGAAATTAGAGAAAATGTCTGAATCCACAACCAGGCAAAAACATGCTCCCAACACACATTTGCGAAAATCAGCCCGATTCAAGATTACCCCAAATGAACAAAAGTCGATGAATCAATGAAAATTTCAGGCAATTCAACAAAAAAAAAAATCACCAAACAATCAACATTTAACTGTGAATTCATATCAACAACATATAAATTTCAAGAGAGAAAGAGAGTTGACCTTTGGATCTTCATGAGATTCAGAAGAAAGGCACATTGCAATGTTGTCGATCGATTTCTGGGGCTACAGGAACAAGATTGACATGAACTCGAGCTCCAGATTTTAGAGAGAGAATGAGAGTTTTGTAGAGAGAAAATTACAGATTAGTCGTCAACTTTGATTAAACGAAATTAAAAATTACAGATAAAATTATTAGCCTACGTTACAGCCTCACAGGTTTCTTCGCACAGTTAAGAACAGACCAATGGAGATGACCCACGTGGGAAGAAGAGAAAGATACATATGTTTCTGTCATGTAAATTATTTCACATGCATGTCACGGAAGCAAAATTTGACATATACCAACCAACACTTAAAAATAAAATAATAGAAAATGATAACGAGGTGACATGTTTTGTTATTGTTTCGCGTCCACGTGTTGCCTGAGTGAGTGATCGGTTGGATACTATGGGCTTTTATGGGCCTGAAGGCCCAAGCTCAATTAATCATTAAAAGAGTCATGGTCCGGCCCAACAATTATGAGACCAGTTCGACAATTTGTTAAATGGGTTAAAACAAATCCGACCCGTTTATTAAACGGGTTGAATTAAACAACACGAGCATACCTGTTTACAAGCGGGTTGACACGACATGACAGACAAGTTTAATACTAAGTTCTTGTTGAACCGATACGACACAACACGATTATATAAACAGATTTAGACTTGACGCAACACGATTAGATTATATAGGTCGTTATTGGTCCGATAACCTGTTTAAAAGAGCTTGACATGTCAATATTTAAGAACAAATATTATGTCTAGAAGGTTACAACAAATCGTAAATATAAACAGATTGGATAATAAACGGGTCAAATAACACGATAAGAACCTGTTTAATAAAACGGGTTATGCGAGATCGACACGAATCCGACACGATTACTAAACGGATTGAAAAATTAAACACGAATTCGTTAAACTGATCTCAAACCAACTTAACTTCGTGTCGTGTCACGGGTTAGGACTCTAATGGCCAGCCCTACCTGTGGACAATTTTTCCCTGGAACTGAATGAATTGGAAAGAGAGAGCGACGAGAAGTTGATCGGAACTGGAAGCGATTGGTCTCCGAGACTGAAATTGGAACTGAGAGATCGAAAATGGAGGGAGCTATTCAAGACCAAGCTCAGCAACAGCAAATTGGGGCGGCTACGGCGAAGCCGGTGGCGGTAGAGAGGCTGAACCAGGCGGTGGTGCAGCAGCTGAACCTGGAGTCCGTCAAGATCCGAGTCAACAGCCTCTTCAAAGCCATCTCTCGAATCCTCGAAGACTTCGATGCCTATTCTCGGACCAACACCACCCCCAAATGGTCTCTCTCTTTCTCATTTGCTCCATTTTTGTTGTTCTTTTCACAATCAGTATCGAATTTAGCACCTACTTTCTCTTCAATCTCGATATCAGTTTTTGCTTAATTTTGTTTTGAACAGTGCTTAATTTTGTTAGAGGAAGCATTTGAGGAAGATAATGCTTGAATTGGTTACATCTGTTTAATGCAATTGTTTTGGTGTATCAGGCAAGATATATTGGGGCAATATTCTATGGTGAATCTTGAGCTGTTTAATATTGTGGATGAGATTAAGAAGGTTTCAAAGGCTTTTGTAGTGCATCCGAAGAATGTCAATGCTGAAAACGCTACAAGTAAGCTCTTTTCTCATTGACATTGCAATGTGTTTGACGTGCGTGATTGGTCTTGTATGTGTGTGTATGTATATGATAAGAAAATAATAAATTGTAAAAAGAAAGAGAAAGTTACTGGTTTGGAAAGCAATCTTCGGAGGTGTGTGGTGATACCACTTTTGTAATCTACATTTTCTGATGACGTATGGTATCATTTGATTGCAGTATTACCGGTTATGTTGTCTTCAAAGCTATTGCCTGAGATGGAAGTGGACGACAACTCCAAGAGAGAGCAATTGCTCCATGGGATGCAAAACTTGCCAGTTACCACCCAACTTGAGAAGTTAAAGGTACTTTGGCGTTCCTTAACTGTCTTTTTTTTTTCTTTTTTGTTTCCGCGCTTCTTGTATTCATATGTATACTTCGTTATTTTATAGGCTAGAATTGATATGATTGCACAAGCTTGTGAAAGTGCTGAAAAGGTATTGGCAGACACTAGAAAAGCATATTGTTTTGGGACTCGTCAGGGGCCAACCACTGCTCCAACTTTGGACAAGGCTCAGGCTGCAAAAATTCAAGAGCAAGAGAATCTACTCCGCGCTGCTGTAAATTATGGTGAAGGTGTTACTTTTAACCTCACCTTTTACTCTAGTCCTAACTGTAACTATACTTTGACATTTGAGCATATTATAGTAGCATCACCCACTTGTGCTACAAATTGTTATCTTTGTGTAACTATTGTCGATATTTTATCTTAAACCAGTTCAATCTCTTAATGATCAGATTAATAGAGGGTAATCTGGTAATGTAACATTGATTTGTTTGGTCGCTCTTAAAAGTGATTTACATGTTAAGGTTATGTTCATGCAGGATTGCGAATACCCGCAGATCAGAGACAGATTACATCGGCACTTCCTTTGCATCTGGTAGATGTGCTCAACACTAATGATGGAGTTCAAAGTTTTGCTGATGCATCTGGTAATAGTCAGTCATGGTTGTTCAAGAATGAGTTCTCTTTCAAATTTTTGGTCAATATTACATCTGTCATTTTCAACTCTCTTTCAGGTATGTATCTAAAGAATACTCCTTTGTCATCAAACAATATGGGTGGTCAAAATGCTTTGTTACAGGTCAGATAATTAGTTTTCTCCTAAATTTATTGTGTAAAAGTGAAAGGAGTTTTAGTTGTTTACTCATTTGTTCTGTCTCAAGGTGTATGTAACAGGGATGAATATGTATATATATATATATTTATATATATTATGCACAAATCATCTCTGGTTACCTTTATCCAATTATTGCTCTATGTCCTACAGACGTCTGTCGGGCCATCTTCTTCACAAACCCTGCCCTTTTTTTCTTCCAGGATATGAATTTCCTAAATTCCATATTACATTCACTCAACTCTTGTTTTTTCTATTATTTTGATACTGTAAAGAGCTGTCAATTTTCGACCAAACTAAAACCTGCATGATAGTTGACCTAATAAGGTTATTCCGTGATCTCTCTGTGATAGACCAACTACTTGTGCTGTTATTTAACTTGGGGTTGATCCCTTGCTGGTAATTTATGTCGGAGATGCTACCTTTCTTTTTAAGAATATGATCCTCGTCATTCTCATTAATCACCATCTATTATGTATAGTTGTTTCTTATATTTCTCTACCAGTCTCTTTGCTCGTGAAATGGAATTATATACTATATTGTTAAGAGATTAAACTTGGCCGGTTAGGTCTGGCTAGCCCAAATAAAACCAGATCAAGTGATCAACCAAGTAGTTTGGCCTGATCTTTGCTTGCAAGTTCCAACTGACTTCATTTGACTTGTTTTTGGGTGAGCCCTTTTAATAGCCTGTTCTAACACACCACATTTAGAGAGTTTCCACATCCCATAATAGCTTAATCTTCCCCATTTGCTGGAAGAGATTTAAATTCCTTCTGTTGTCAACTTTTAAACAATGGACCTTTTTATGTGCTATGCACCTTTTGTTATTTTTACTCTCACCTACCATCCTCAAAGCAGGCTTCTGGAGCACAACTTATGGGAAGATCAGCGGCATCTCCGTCTGGTGCTACCAGTGCTACTTCCTTTGATAACACTACGGCATCCCCGCTACCATATGCCAACTCACCTAGGTCTGGCACAAACATGATGAACACACCATCTCCTCAGCAACATGCCCAGCAGCAGCAACAACAGCCACAGCAACAGCAGCAGCAGAGGCAGAAAATGATGTCATTGCCTCATCAGCAGCAACTCCTTGCTCAGCAGCAGTTCAGGCAATCTGCAATGCAAGGACTAGGACAGGTATATTTTATACTGACATTCTGGTTGTTGATGAGGGTGAGCTTTGGTGCAACAGTATGGTTGCTGTCTTGTCACCTTGTGGTAATGTCAAGGGTTTGAGTCATGGAAATAGCCTTGTGCATAATGTGAATGAGGTTCCATGCATTAGTGACCCTCCTCATACCCCACAATGATAGAAGCTTTGTGCACTGGACCACCCTTATTGATTTTAATGCATTAGTGATCCTGCAATTTTGAGTTATTTCATTCCCATCCACTAAATTATTCAGGCATGTTAGTATTCAATTGAACATGAGCACTAGATTCAGTTGAAAATTGAATTATGTGAGACTTCTTAATTTAGTTGCCTAAGTAGATTCCATATTCCAAATGATTACTTGTTTAATCATAATTTATTGGCTATTCATGAAGTATTATTGCTTTGAACTGTTATATTTGTCATGTAGAACCAGTTGCCACAGCTGCATGATTTGCAGGGCCAGGCTCAGCAGAAGTTCCAGTCGGTAATTTTACTATCAGCTGCATATTTTCTCCTATTTGTTATTTCAACAGAGTTCTTTCCCTAATGTAATTCACACTGTCATGCACTAGTTAAATCTTTGGATGCATATGTACAGTCACATAAAATGCATCCCAATTAGCATTTACTGAAGGAAAAAAAAACTTCTTTTGGGAGGATGAGATTACTATGTGTTATGTAAACATAATTCAAGTTCTGTAGCTCAAGTAGTATTCATCATAATATATACTTCTTGCTGCAGCACAAGATGCAAGTACTTTTGTTAGTGATGCATTAAGAAGCATTTCTTTATTTTTCTTACTGCTTATCATCTCTCCTCCTTCCTTCTCCCTCACCTCCTTTCTCCTTACTGTATCTGGTTGCTTAGTTAGGATTTATGTTTTTACCAGTTACATGGACAACAACATCAGATGCAATTTTCCCAGTCACTGGGGCACCAACAATATCAAGGAAGGCAGCTCCCTGTTCAGCATAACATTGGTCAAAGCCAACTCAATCAAGGAAACCAGATGAACCGTCATTTAAGCCAGTTTTCTGGTAGTGCTAACAGCGCATTGTTTAATGCTGCTCAAACAACACCAAACTCCCAGATGGTAACATCTGCTACTCCTTCCCTACTTTTACTATCCAGAATATGATCCAATTATGATTCATTGTTCTGTAACACACTTGGATAGATAAGTGGGAAACTGCTCAATTCACACATTCATACATATTTTGTATGTTCTGTTCATAAATAACAATGTGCACATATATTTCTTGTTATTCACTACTAGCATGCGATCATGCATATGTTTGTATCTTGCCTTGTTCAAATTGATAATTTATTATCTTTTATTTGATGACAATGCATCACTAACTCATTGCTTACACTTTGAATTCGGTTGCCACTTTTCAGATTCCAAACATATCAGGTACAATGACATCACAGTCTCTTCTACCTAGGATGCAGGTTAGCCTTTAAGTTTCTCTATGAATATTAATTTTCAGCCTCAATTCCAATGGCATGTGTTTGGGACGATTTTCTTTTTGGATGCTATTCTCTGAATTAGGGAGGTGTCCTCCCTCATCCTTGGTAATGATATATTTTCGCATTTTCTCCGTCTTTTTTGGCCTTGCTTACACTCTTTGTTGCCTTCCACTTTAATCTAAGTTTAACTCCAATATATGCCATTGGTGCCTTTCGTTGTCTGACTGGGCATTCCATTAGTTTAATACCCAGTTTAAGTCCTATAGATGCCATTAGTTTTTTATCAGCTATAAGAAACATCCAAGTGAATTAGTTACTTCACTTGGATGTTTCTTGGGCCATTTTTGAGTTCAGTTTTGTTTGCGAGTGTACATTCTGCATTTCTTCACTTTTCCTGCTATTGGGCACTATATTGGGTGTATTGGTTTTGCATATTTCGAATTGCATTGCCATGTTTTGTTATGATGACTTATTTTTTTGCTTCATTTACTGCACAGTTTGGACTATCAGGTAGCAATCCCCAGCGAAGCCATGCTTCCCAAATTTTGAGTGATCAAAGTATGTATTATTCCCATTCATTCCATTCTCTTCCTTTTTTTGTTTTTGTTTTGTAAAGGAGTTAGTACATCGATTATTTCTGGGGTTTTCTACTCGAATATGGATATGAACTTGTCATATTAACGACCGAACCTTCTAATTTGCAGTGTTCAACATGGGTGCCGCTAATCCCAGTAGCATGATGCCTATGCAACAACAACAGCAACAACAGCAACTTGGTTCTCAAGGTGCGTTCGGCAACATGCAACAAAATGCTCAGAATCTACAATCTGGTATGGTTGGACTTCAGAACGCAGCACAGAATCATCCCAATTTTGCACAACAGAGGCAGCAAAATCAGCAGTAAAGCATTAAACTCCCCGTATGTCGTTTTTATTCTCTTTTGTTATTCGTTTTTTGGTGACTATTGAATCAACAAATTATATTATTGATCTTGTTTAGAATTTAGATATATATGCGGTTCAATGTATTGTATTGTGTCAATGGCGTTGGCCTGAGATGCAAAAGGTTTTATGCAAGTATGCCTTCTTTTCCTTCTCATGTCAATAACTTTGTGAACAAAAATACGCAAATGTGAGACTGGTTATGTTGAGAATACTCCTTAGGAAAAACTGCTAAAATATTCACTCACTTAATAGAGCTCGACCAATTTGGTTCATAAACTAATTTTATGCCAAAACGGTCCCATAACTAGTGAAAATTGACCTAAATGATCCCTAGTGTTAACTTCCGTTTATTCTTTTGTTTGTTTTGCCAACGTGACATTAAGAAAAAGTTAACGTCGGAGACCACTTTTGTTGGTTTTGATCAATAGTTAGGAGACTAGTTTGGCATGAACTTAGCTCAGGGATCAAATTTGTCAGGTGATTAATTGGGGGAGAGGGTTTGTTCATGATAATTTGGTAATGTTGTTGATCAGAGAGTCGAATAATTTGTAAATGTGTTACCACCAATTAAAAATCCCTTAAAAAATTGTTACAACATTTATGAATGAGTTAGTAAATCTGTTAAGAATAATAGCCCAGCAGCAAGGAACAAATCCTGTAGAGTTCACATCTCTGTAATGTAGATTTGTCTTGTGTTCTGGCGTCTATCTATATGGGCAAAGGTGAAGTTTGAGAGAGGCGAGAACAGCAGTTGCAGCATCTTGCGACGAACCACTCTAACCTGTGTGTTCCATGAACAAAAAAATAGTAAATACTATGTAGAATAATGTACGAAATTGATGAAGATCATAAATTTAGTACTAGTAGTAGTAGTAGTAGGTCCATTACTTCGGAGATAGATAGGTTAGACTCTTGAGCAGGACTTTTGACTGGTGGATGTGTGCTTTTTGTTCACCTCTAAGCAGCCCAAAAATAGGAAAACTACTAGTCAAAGAGGTTTTAGCAACTGCCAGTGGTGCCATTTTCATTTGGGGATTTTGCTACATTGTTCGTCTTTTGGGTCTAATATAGAGCTGGCAATCTAGCAGCACGCATCACCCGAAACCTAATCTTCATTTTTGTGGCTTTGGATTTTATAATATAGACCCGATCAACTTTTTAGTGGAGTCGAGTTGGGCAAACTCGCACAAACCCACACGTAAGACTTGAAACACACAATTTGGACGGCTTCCAAGTCAGGTCCCAGTCTTTCGAACCCGAATCTGGAAGAAACCCATTTCGAAACTCATATTGCCAACTCTAGTCTAGTATATATGGTTCCTAAAATGCTGCTCAAAATAGCTAGGTTTAATCAAAGTGTGTGTCTCTCTCTCTTACAATAGAAAATCTGAGTATGACAACCAAGCAGTTTGATCGACTGACATGGAGTTGTTCAAAGTTCAAACATAACTTGTGTCTCGTGTTTGATACTAAATATAGTATCAAATCACGTCTAGTGTACGAAAATTTCCCTATTGGATGTAGAGGAATGTTACTTGAAAAGAATATAAACAAACATGTGACATTTAAATCATAATCATTGTAACGTTTTTTTACCAATGTACTTAGTTAAACAATGTGTAACTATGACCCTTTCTCATAATCCCCCTCCACATCGTAACCAATAGGGTTCAAATCTAAATGTGACATTTCAGTAGTAGACTCGTTAAAATCTAATAAAATTATTATTGTATCAGAAAAGTGGGATTGGATCAATCCTAAATTTGCTGTCAAATGTATATAGAATTCAAAAAAATCATGAACAAAAGCTGGAAATGTAGAGTGAGAAAGATAGAGAAGAGAGCTTACAAGTCAGTGAGGCATGTACTCTTGGAAGAATCCAACTTATGATCTGCTTCTTGTAGTTGCTTCTGTTGACTAAGATCCAAAGAAAATGTGGATGTGGATGGCACCGGAAGATCGTGCTCCAAAAGTGGAAGCTTCTCCGCAGACGTACGAGGAGAAAAAGGCGGCGAAGGAGACGGGGACGGCGAAAACAAGTACTTCTGATTCCCAGGCCCTACACTTACCGGTAGAGGCGATGGCGGCGTTGGTGGCGACGACGAAGGAGAAACCACATGATCTAACGACGGTTTCTCCTTCGTCGTCGCCACATTCATTGTTGTCATCATTGTATCTTCCTCTTCCATTTGACAACTTTCTATTTTCTTTGGTTTTCTGATGGATTTGGTGCTGCTTGTGCTATGGAAGTGTTTGTTTTAGTGTGTGGTGTTTTGAATTTTCCATGAATGTTATCAGGTATCACCTAACGGTCTGATTGGGAAAAACAAGTTAGAGCTATGAAGAAGAAGAGGCATTAACAGTTTGAGAGCCACCAAACAGTCTCTTTCTTGAGAAGGTGTATGTGTGAAATGGGTTGGTGTCTCCTCCATTCCTACCATTCTCAAATATGAAGGTGAAGTCAACACCACAAGATTTGTACTAAATGAACTTGAGTTCAACTATACACGATCAAGTGAATTTGTGAATGGCTCGCGCTCCAATATTAGACCTAATCTTTTTACAAAATTAGATGATCTGTTCAATAATTTAAGTTTTTACTATAAATAATAATAATCGTATAAATTTTAGGCCATGACTTATTTTTAATGTTTCACTCTATACGGATAAATTGTACAATACACTTCTTAAAAATCGATTGTGAATTGTTAAAACCCGTGAAAAAAAACAATGAGGCATATGAAAAATATAAGGTAAATGATCCATTTTGTTAGGATTTTTTTTTCTAGCTCCAACTATTCATTTTGTTTCAAGTTGCTAATATGACAAGTCTTCCAAATCCCTATAACTTTCTATAAAGGTCAGGAAAAAATTTGGTTGGGTTTTATAAGAGTTTGTGCTACAACTTGCATACTTTTGGGCTTTTCGTTGGGTGAATTGAGTTGAATAAATACTATTAAAAATTCAGTATTTTTTCGAGTTATGGAGGACTTGACACATACTTCCAAATCGAAGTGCGCAAAAAATTGATATCCGAATATCCGATCCAAAGTTATTGGATATATCATTTTGGATAATAAATAATTGGACAATGAGTAGGTAAATTTAATAGTTTTTTTTATATATGTATTAGAACTAAAGCATCAGATAATTATCCGGTATCCAAATAAACAACATATCATTATTTTACTTCATATTAAAATAATTTTTTTCTTTTTAGATACAAGTACAACACATTATCACCAATAAAATGTTTTGATGATATGAATACTGTATTTTTCTTGTTAATATTGCGAGTTATAAACCTAATTAGGCTAAATAGAGACATATTTATTTTCATAATTAATCAACTTATTTATTTCAGATATGATAATTTATTTATTTATTGATTAATATAAACATGTGAAAAATTATTAATAATATAATAGTGTTATGAATAATTATATTAATGGATGTCCAATTACGTTAGTACCCCTAAACCTCTTTTACTTGCAGTAAAAGTATTTCCTAATTGTGTATTCAATTGTAGTTTCCTATTCCTAATAGGACTAGTTAGGTTATTTGTCCCTATATAAAGGGTTGTATATTGTACCAATTACAAGCTTGAAGCTATCAATAAATCTCTCTCTTCTCCCCTATTCTACTGTCTCTTATTCTTCTCTCTTTACTTCGTTCTTGCTTGCATCAATTTCATAACACGTTATCAGCACGATTCGTCTCATGGAAAAATTCGAAGAGCGAAGAACACGTTGGGAGAAAGGTGAATCTAAAATTATGTTATTTGAATACATAAAAGGTATGTTCTTATTTTTATTATGATTTAGTATTGTGAATTGGTTTATCTGAATCATATGAAATTTTGGTGCAATTTTTGTCACTCAATTAAAACGATAATTCATGATTATTATGTTCTAGTTTTGACATAAAACTCACAATAAGAATTTATATGTTGTTTTATTAGTTCACAACTATATTGTGATTATTTAATTAATTTGAATTATTACTGTTGTGATTTATATAACATGATATATTATCTTATTTAATTCGAGATCAAACGATTCGAATAACTTACTCAATGATATCATTCCCTGAAGCGAATGATACAATGAAATCATTAAATTACAAGTGATCATCATTCCCTGAAGCGAATGATAAGAAAAGATCATTGGATCAAAAGTGATCATCATTCCCCGAAGTGAATGATAAGACCATATTATTTAATTCTAAGTGGTTATTATTCCCTGAAGCGAATATTGATACAATGAGATTATATGCAAACATGAATTACACATTATCATCCATTAGAGTAGATGATTTATATCTCAAAATTATGTTGCTTATTTGTAAGCATGTTTATCATTCATGACAATGATAAACAATATCATTCCCTGAAGTGAATGTTACATCTCGTTTTTTTGTATAACATATTGAAATTTATTATACCACTTTTAAAGTGATTTTTTGCAATCCCAGAAGTGATTGTAAGTGTATATTGAGATCAATGAGATGATAATGAAATATTTGACGTGTAGTCAATATAAATTTTGGTGGAAGAAACACTTCAATTTCTCATCAATACAGAAGTACATGAAAATTTGACAATTGATTAAAAGGAAAGATGAGAATTAATTCAAGTTTGGTAGTCCAAAGAGTATTATTCCAAGAAGTGAATAATACAATAATTAGTGTTTCACTATTGTGCAAAAGTTCTCGAAGAAACTTTTTACGCACTCGTAAGATTTTGCATATAATTTTTAACATGAGTAT